>OZ005665.1:16512498-16593005 GCA_963930725.1 Candelabrum cocksii | reverse complement strand
TCTCACCATAAAGTAAGTTGGACATCAGGAATAGATGAACACGAAGCAAGGATACTCCCATTGTTAGCGAAGGAAAGGCAACTATAGCCCAAACCAACTCCCGCTAGAAAGTCATTATACAGCAATCATATAAGAACAAAATCGATGTACATTTCAAAGAATTTTTTTGTAATAATATAGAGCTAACCATACATCGAAACTGGTAACAAACATGACATATCTTAAGAAATTTGATGAAACTAACAAATAGTACTCATTAATAAACGCCTGAAGAAAAGACTTTATTTATTGTATCATATGTATAATAATAAAAAGTCTTTTGTTAGTGAAATCAAATATCCTTGATAAGTAAGTTTACATTTAAAAGAGATGAACGGTTGATCGAGTGAAGTGACGTTGTAAACAAATATCTTTGCATCAATTCCTTCCTCTGTGAATGCCAAGAAGCCATTTAAAGTGTTGACAGCTAAGTTATTGATACCATCTCCAGGAGTTTGAAGATACGATGCTTGATGGGTGTTCAAGTCGTAAAACTTAACAGTGTTTACATTGAGAAAACAAACCACATCACCAATGAAATAAACTGAAGAGTTGTTGTAACCTGAGGTCCACCTGTTATTACAATAAAAATATTTATAAAAACTTTAATCCAATTAACTGTAAGCACTTACTTTAACACAACTTCACCGAGCTGATCCATGGATTATTCTCAGCGCATTATTCTCAAAGTAAACTAGAATATATATATATATATATATATATATATATATATATATATATATATATATATATATATATATATATATATATATATATATATATATATATATATATATATATATATATATATATATATATATATATATTGTATCTAAAACAGATATAAGAGCTCCTTCAAAACTCAAAAAAGGTTTCAATACAGTATATATAATACAACAATTTAATATAAGTTAAGAGAAGTGTGTTTTAATTTTAAAGGTAAGAAGTTCTACAGTAATTCTTTTTCAGTATTCTAATTCATCCAAAGCGTTTTTGTTGTGATGACATGATATACATCATGAGTTCTAAATACTCAGTGAATCACTGCCTCTACTGAGGGATGTACCCCATTTGACCATTAGTCTACCAAATTTCCCTAAGGCTTTGGTTAACCCGTGGTAGATTTAGGTGCCGTGCCCTCAGGTACTGTAATTCTCGTTTTAAACAAATTTTTTTTGTATCTAGTGAGAATCAAACCTGGGTCGTTGGGGAAAGTTTCGACCACGCACACCTAAATGACGTACTAAAATTGCAAAATCACGACATGTATATACTAAAATTGCATTTAAAATTATTAGACAAGCTCCACGAATATGAGAATCTAGAGTGTGTAATCTTTTTACGTTGGTGTGGAAACAGCACATTTATGTATTCATGAATGTAGAAATGCAACAGTTCAAAAATTATAACAGATAGGTATAGCTATAATTATTAAAAATTAACATAATACATTACCTACTACATTTTAGGATGCTGTGACCTAATTTTATCTTCTAAAGCCTTTTTTAATATACATTTCTAATTTATATCATATATATTGATATGTATATACCTGTATTTCAAAATTATATGTCCTCAAAAATGTGCCATTAAGGTTTTGCAAACGAAACGTCAACGTTAGTCAGATTATAAATCCAGATCTAAAATATAATTTTCGATGTTCTCCTACCAAATGAAATGTAAATAATTGTTTAAAAGCTGACAAATGCAAAGCATTAACAAAAGGTATTTCAAAACACAGGCACCTATTGGTTTTCGTTAAATAAAGAACTGTCTGTGATTTCTCATTTCTAAAATCATCAACCATATTTGTTTACTTCATTTAAAAGTCCGTCAAAAACCTTTCCACGAAAAAGTGCACGAGGAGGGCCTTTGCGACTGCGATAATACTCCGACTTGATTTGTTTAAAAATTAGTCGGTACGTAAAGGAAAGTGCAAAGCGTGGAAACTATTTTCGGAAACTAGTTTCCCAAAGCAAGGAAACAAGTTCCCACGGTTTGCCGCGCATATAAATGTTTTTAAAAATGCCGTGATTAGAGTTCCGACAGTGAATCTTAGATTTCTATATGTAAGAGTTAGGTTATGTTAAGCTAGGATTAGGGATAAGTTTAGGGTTAAGTTAGGTTTCTTAGTAAAAAAGTAAATATCTGATTTACAATGAAATGTCGGGTTTATGCCTTTTTGCAATAAACCTTCGAAGTGCCATTAGAGAGGAACCCGTTTCTAAAGAACGCTCAATGTCTGCAAGCAAAGGTGAAATTTTTACGTGCTTCGCCGACTCTTGATAAAAAAGGGACCAAATAGATCTACTCCACAACACGTAAAAAAGCGGCGATACCCTTGAAGCAGGTAAATCAGCCATTCGTTGTTGCCCAAATGACCCATGAAATGTTCTGCAAATAACACATTTGGAGATAATACATCTCATAATGGAGTTGCTATTTCCCAACACACTTGCAGCCTCATTTCATTTAAAGTTGCTTCACGACCAGAGTGATATGTGTTCTCGTGGCCTTTACCTTTATTGTATTAACGTCGATGACAGTCTTTAACTCTGGTTCCTTTTTTAGAACCTCTTCATCGGAAGTTAACCTCTCTCCGGGTATCTGCCTCTCATAGAATATAGCTGACCCTTGAAACCATCTGTGGTTGACTTGAGCCTTTTTTACCTTTGCAGCAAGAGGTTCGGGAAACCTAGTTGAAACACAGGTCTTCTTTTCAACTGTTGAATGAATGAAAGCAGTTCAGATAGTATCTCTTGTAGGAGTTACAATGGTTCCTATTTTTGCAAAATCTTAATGTATGTTTCCAACCAATCTCAGAGCAATAAGCATAACACAGTTTATGATATTTCATGAAATTACACCATTCATCAACTGGTATGTCCATAAACAATTTGCAGTCATCAAGTTTGTGACACCTTTCTTGCTTCCCCATCTCTCTGTACACCATGGATATAAAGGATACCGTGTTATCAACCCTTGAATCATATGAGCTCATTGATGGTTTTTTGTGACAAGCTATTAAGGGGCATCCATAAAGTACGTACGCAGGTAGGGGGTTTACAAAAGCGTACACATGCGTACAGGGGGTGGGGCGACAAAGACAGCGAGTACGCAGTTTGACTATCTTTCTCGATGTTTTTTCTCTTTTTAGTCACTTAAGGTTGAAATATTTTTTGAAAGTGTCTAATATAGACCCTGGAATATCGAAATGATTCTTCATGAGAATATGTTTGATCAGAAATTAAATCTGCTTCTTTTTCTTGCATGAAATCAACAAAATCTCGATACTCGGCTTCTAGACAATTTTTGTGTCTGATGCTGAAAGCTTGTCGACTCCATCTACCTTAACACGTAACCGGTAACTTTTGCAACAATGACTTAATTACGTCTACATAACTGAATAAATTCCAAGAAAGATTGTAAACCGTTGAAACACTACGGATTTGCCTAATCTTTTGCACCTGCTGTTGTGAAACGAATCAAGCTGGTTAATTGCCCTCGTGGATCATCAATCGTTCGTTCTACTGCTTCGCTTCCACAGATGTTGAGATAAAATAGTGGTAATCTAAGGGTTTGCCTGAGAAATTGTCAAAAACTACTTCCGGTGCTGATTGTTGTTTTACAAACTAACAAAGTAGTTCCTTTAGTTGAGGCCCATCATCTGGTTTTTTATAGTAGATATCAATCTCCTCTACTGGGCTTTCTTATCTGGGTTCTTTCTTCTTATCACCAGGTGTACGATTACAATGAATCTGTTATTTAGTGTTTATCAGTGAAAAAGCAAACAAAAACGAAAATTCCAGAAAGTAGGAGGAGGGGGGCTGTGGGTGAAAACGAACGTTCACAAGATGGGGGAGGAGTGGTGTAATAAAAACGAACAAGGGGGTGGGGTAAAAATTGGCAAATTTGAGCGAACGTACTATTTGAATGACCCCTAACCTTTAGGCTAACGCTTCCCTTAAAACCTTCTGTTCTTCCAATGCTTGCATCTCTTGATTCAACCCATTGAATTCACCATTAATGCTGCGAGACGATTTTTCTCAGATGTTACGGACGCAATGCTTTCAGGGGATCAAGAACCACCATGTGTTCTAAGATATTTCAACAAATTTTCCTTTATCTTAAATACTTCCACATCAAGCTTATCCCCATCTCGCTCATCGCATCTTCATATATGGCATCACATTAAAGATATAAAACGTATATTCGATCAAGAAAAATTCGTTTGCCCTTGTGTTGCGTGTATCAGCAGTTTTACTGGGTTCAAGTTTAACTAACATGCCTTAGAAAATAAAAACGTTTGACTATGAATTGGTTTCATTCTTGCATGAAGTGAACACGGGAAGGATACTGACGTTGGGTAATAAAGAAATTGGTTTGCTTAAAAAGCACCATCTTGAATACAATCACAAAAAATGTGAAACCCATCCACTATTTACCCCGTCGCCATAAATTAAAAGGCATAAATACAAAACTGGCCAAGCAAATATATTCCTCAGTTGTTCTGTAGTTTAACAATAAGATTATGGAGCGCATACATAAATAAAGACAAGGAGAGAATGGAAGTTTACGCATTCCTAAGGACTCGCAGTTCTTCTTCTATGTAACTAAGAAGGAATAGAATGTGGTTCTGTAGATTCACTACACCGAACGAATGAGATATCAAATTGAAAACGTTCATTTCTTCATCTTTCTTGCGCTTTTCCAAACCGAAATAGATGTCCAAAAGAACACATCTACAGTAAAATTGAAATTGAGTAAATTTCAAAACAGTAATGAAAGATGTAATCAAATCAAGGTTTCTCGAAAAGACTGAGTTGGCAATCATACTTAAATCCAACAACATTATAAAACACCTGTTTATGGTGAATGATGATACTTACTTTGTGATCTCATCTTCTTTCCTCCGTTCTTTCATTGCTTCGTTTCTTTGATGTGTCGACTGGTTGTTGTTGGAAATCTCCTGAGCGGACTTCGCTGCAAACCAGCTTCCGGGAAAGTAGCGATAGTTGAGGTCACGTATCCCGTTCGCTAGTGTCTGGCATTCGGCCTCGCACATCTTAGAAAGAACAGTGTGTTCGGACCGTTGGTTGTGTTGGTTTGTTTTAATGTTGTGCTTTTCAAGTAGTGTACGCGCTGAGTTCTTGGCAAGACGCACGTAGGAGATCATGTCGACTTTCGTGAGACATTCCGGCTGATTGACCCGACGTCGGAGTTCCTCCGGCGAAATGTTGAACCTGGGGGGGAAAGGCATTTAAAACCCTCTTTAGGTTTAGGTGAAAATATTCATTAAAATTTCTTTTGTTGTTTATATAACAATATCAGTGTCCCTAAAACTTTCAACAGAAAACACACTTTCTCATTACGATTTAAGTAAAATCCATTTACAAAGAAATCCATTTTACTAAAATATAACTAATTCTTTGTCTTTATTTTTACGTTGATAATATCTAGTTGACACAGAATTATATATATTATATATTGTATAACATGGGAAATTGCTACAGTTGATAAACAACAGTGGGTTTTATGAAAAGGATTGACTGACTTGTCAGCAAGGCCTTCTTTAAATCCACGTCAATAATTTCCTACACTGTATTTTACACGATTTTAGCTACTATTTCTTTATTGTAACATTTTACATATTTATATACTAACAAACTGTAAAAAAAAAACAGCGGATGACCAAGTAAAGAATACGTCACTGAAAACGCAGTTAATCTGCGTTCAAAATGATAAAACGCAGTTAATCTGTGTTCAAAATGATAAAACGCAGTTAATCTGTGTTCAAAATGATAAAACGCAGTTAATCTGTGTTCAAAATGATAAAACGCAGTTAATCTGTGTTCAAAATGATAAAACGCAGTTAATCTGTGTTCAAAATGATTACATTTAAATATTTGCAAATATATATATATATATAATACATATTATAAAATAGACTACATAATTTATAAAGAATTTTTTGAAATCTTTTCCAGCTACAATTGTTATGAAGTAGCTACTGCAATAAAATTGAAATAAAATCATTATAAAGTAGTCAAATAATTAAGAGACGCATACCAAAAACAAAAAATCCCTTTAAAAAGGCAAGCGTTATATTTTTGTTTCGATACAAATGCACAACAACGTGATGGCGCAATATTCGCAACTTAAAAGAAATGATGCATGAAATTTGCACGTGCATATGCATTGTTGTTGACGAAAGTTATTGCGTGAAAAATCTAAATCTAATCGTTTTAGAAAAGAGGGCTAATTTAAGCAGAGAAGAAACATTCTCGAATTTGATTTTTAAAGCACGGGTAGACATGCATATAATGTATTTATATATGAACACTTGCAAGTTCACAGATTTCTTTGTCATAGAAGTAATGAGTGGTTATTGCAATAATACGGAGTTCCTGTCGTACACGCTACAGTCTTACCATGACAATTCCTACTGTAAAACGCAACGCAATTTTCTTTCTTATGTTATTTTTCGTATCAGGAACCGCCCCTCCCCCGAAAAAGAATCCCCCGCCCCCTGAAATAAACCCCCATAAAAAAACCCTCCTAGAAAAAATACCCCACTAATATACTAATCCCCTATGATAAAATTCCCTGAAAAGAATTCCTCCATAAAAATCGAAACAACAGTACAGATGAAGATCAGTTCACACAGTGGGTATGCAGTTCAAGTGTAGTTAAACTTCCAAATTGTGTGCAAAACGTCCGCAGCGCCAGTGTGGTTTTAGTTTGGGTAATCATCAACAATGGTCAAAATTCTTGCATTGCAAGTTACCCTTGTAAGAAATTTTCTTTTCAGACACCATCGTGAAATTTCCAGACTTATGGCATTCTCCTCGTTTTCCAGACAACATTGAAATTTTCTATAACTTCAAACCATTGAAATCAAAACCTAATTCCAAGAGAGATGCCAAGTAAACACTTATTTTCTATTAACCGATGAGTGCATTTGGCACGGGTTTATATAGCTAGTGATTAATAATACCATATCTCAGGAAACAGTCAGACCTTTTCACCACAGTAATTTACCGAAATTGCCACGAGACGCTATGAAAGAACGTGCCTGATCCCGAAAAACAGGTTTTTTGTGTTTGTATTGCGCACTGAAATTCCGAAGAGAAATCGCGAACCGAGTTTAAACAGTTTAACCTGTTTGGGCAGGTTTTGGTGGCCAAAATCGTCGTTTAATATGTAGACGATATTCTTATTGGCGGTTTTGAAAACGTTTTCTGTAATTCCTGAGACACACACGCGGTTATTTTAAAACAAAGCAAGTCATGGAAATTATTTTTTGATCGAATTTTAATGTGTATTTTACCTAACGACATAATATCATTTAAGATAATTTTGTTTCATTTAAATTTACTAATATAGTAAATGGACAAAAATGCTTTTGTTTTAGTTCAACAGTCATTTTACTGGTTTCGTCTACCAATTGAAGATAAACGTTTCTTTCATGAAAAATAATTCTGTTGCATGCAATGAATAGAAAAAGAGCGCCAAGATCAACTTGATTTCACAATAATAGCGCCAAAACATTATTCGTATACTTTTCCATGCAGAAGAACCTGACGTTTTGACTTTTTGTTTCAAAACACTTCAAACGACCGAAAAATCTTACCTGTTATACTTCAAATTAAGAAGAGTGACGTTTACAGGTCGAAACCAAAAATCTTTCGATGCGTGGTAAACACCATGCTCATGTAAGGGAAACACGAAACACCTACCATGCCTTTCTTTAAAATTCAATTTGCTAATTTTGCAGGAAAATTGATGGTATTTTACCTTCGTTCCCTGCATCCTGGAAGGCTAAGTATGCCATGCACATGACAAGCTACGTCTTCCATGCGATATTTCTTTTCGGGAAATCCCTCTGCCGGGCCTTTCGTAGCTTTTCTTTTCAAAATGTTCTTTGTTTCTGTCCAGGCGATCTTCTGCGTGGAACATTGCGGTGGCACGAACAACGGTGGCCAACAGTCGCACGAAGTGCTTGGCAGCATTTTTGGATTGACTCTGGCGGAAGCCATATCTGATCGTTGTTGTTGATAAGACGACTCAGGCGTTAATGGTGGCGTTATAGGAGAAGAATGAGACAACACGTCGTAGCTAAGCGACTGCCAAGCATGCCTTAATTCCTCGGCTCGACCAGGACTTGACGCCAAAACATTCAAAAACGACATATTTTCTTCGTCGAAGCTTCCTTCACGTAAATGTTAACATTAATGGCAGCATAGACTTCTCATCAATGTCGCTGATTAGCAGTTAACCAATGAAAACACTCTTTACCAGACTTCCGGTTGCCGTATTAATTTTTCAAGTGTTTGCAAAATGCAAAGGCGCCCCTTAAAAAGAGTTCAATTGGGGTTAATAAGTGATTGTTTCAGTTTATAGCCTGAGGGGAAATGAAAATATTATGGCCATAAATCGACGCACATGTGTTGTTAAACAGCCAAATCTCGACATAGCTGAAAATGTTTGTACCGGGCGATTAGCCTTCGACCAGATTGTTTGCGCATGTTCGCAACACATTTTCGTGACAAAAACGAAGGGGCGCCACAAAAAGTAAAAGTTTCAACTTTTAAGATTCCGTTTCTGTGCAAACATTATTCATCCTACTTTATGAGGGATATTAAAAGACTAGACGCGCGTAAGTTGATCAGTCTCTTCTACAAATGCAATGGTACATTCCCTTCGACATAGATAAGAATGTATAGACTGTTTTACAACACGATTTCTTTTGTAGTCTTGGCATGTAGTTTTAGGCGGCGAGAAGAAAGTTTTTCAAGACATTTAATTTTCGTTCGCAGAGATAAGATGAACTTTGTAACGGAAAAACTTTGTAAATAATCGGAGTAAGTTAGGGTTTAGATTAAACTAATCGCTTTAATTCACAGTGGGAGATAGGCGAGAGGCAGGTTTTAAAATATCGCTGTCACCATTTTTTTACGAATATAATAAGAATATATCAGGGTTTTGTACCAAAAAGCAATACTGAGTTTACTCGAGCTTTTGCGTGCTGAAAGTATTCTTCACGTCTTGTTTTGTTCTATAGAAATTGATAAAGCACGCGTTATTTAAAAATTTTACATCCCAAAAAGGAAATTCAATGAGTCACGACATGGAGGCTATAAATAGCTCACTTTCAAGCTAATTTTAAGTGTTTAAGGATGTCCACCTCAAAGGTGATTTTTAATCAAATCGCGACTTTCCACGCTCGCATGACTCCCTTAAATGAAAACGTGCTGATTAAACACAAGGGAAGATAATGTCAAAGTTTAAGGGCGATGTGGGAACAACAGTACGGAGTTGTAAACATTAGGAATGTATACAAAAAGATATCTGTCTCCTCGGGAATTATTTTAAGTTATTAGCTACTAATTTTTATGGAAGAAGGAAAGTTTTGTCGACATAGTTTGTAATGATTATTATAGATTTCAAGGGGCTTTTTAGGGAGATATAATAATTTTAAATAATCCCAAAAGGATCCTTGGTCACACGGCAAACCATTTATTTAGTGGATTCTAAAACGCATTTTTCTAACAATTCTTTTTAAAAACGACACTTTGATATGGTATTTCTAGATGAACAAAAGATGTTATGACAAAGTTTAACTTTAAAGATTTTGAATGGCAGGATTTGTATTGAACATCACTTCCTCTTTAAGAAATTAAAAATTGCAAAAGAACGACCCCTTTGAGCCGAGTATGATCCTTAGACAATTCAATTTTAGTCTATCGATATTTTAAAAAAAAAAACAGTGTATACATAAATCGTGCGCTACTTTGTTTGTATGCGACAAGTCGTGGAATTCAAAAATAATTGCGAAATCACAGATGCCATCGCATTGTTCTTGATTTTTAAAATAAAGAAATAATGAATCACTGTGCAGAGGCGGGCGACAAGAGTTGTTACAACAAAAAAAACTAATAAAGAGTTCAATGATATAGCACCATATAAAAGTATCTTTCGCCAGACTGTTTCTTACCTGTCAAGAGGTAAATAGATGTCAATATAATTTTATTAACTCGTAAAATCGACCAATCAACAATAACTTTAACAACCTGCTCAAAACGGTTGTTAAGGAGCTCTCAATAAAAATTAGACTTTAACTTTACCAAAAAGAATGCTAAGTTATTAGAGGAGGCGAGTTGAATTGAGGAAAGAAAATTCTGTTAGATAAAGCGCATGCGTGCGCTCTTAAGCCGCTCGCGATTGTATGCACAACAGAGGTCGTGAACGGAATTAACGCTCGGTGAGTATCGTCACAAAGATGGCGGATAAAAGACGTCAAAGACGTTGATAACATAACAACGATTGTTTCAATAACAATACTTGATAATTTACTGGAAAACAACGTGCGAAATGTTTGTTTCTGACCAAACTGGCGTTCGGATTTCGTGCCAAGTTATATGAAGTAGCGCCGTGCTGAAAATGTCACGAAACCTGTGATATTTATGCATCTCGCAAATGGTAACCGCCTCCGGTCAGGTTAGCTGTCAACGTTGTTTACCAACCGCATCAAAATTCGCTTGAAGTCTGAAGGAAAGTGGGCTTTAAACAACCTTTTTTCGGTGTTCTGTCATTTCAAAACATCGGTCACAAGCAGGCATTGTGTACAACATCAATCAGTTGGTCCAACACGCGCTTGCTAGCGATAACCTCGCGTTCTTCAAACCAATAACGCAAAACGATTGGTTGAGGCTAAAATAGCGAATAGATGATTGGACGAAACAAAATTTCATTGGAAGAAACTCAGTTTAGGTTTACACCAGAAAAATATCAAAATTGTGCTTTAATGCTAATAACAAAAAGGTAAAACAAACTTAAATGGATTGGTTGTTCTTACTTGGCGCTTCCAATGGACGACGTAGATGAGTTTCATGTGAACGGAATCAGTCACATCTCTCCCGTTGCATTGCATACGAATCTGTTGAAATGAAAGAAGCAGTTATATCTTTGAAGATTAGAATTCATAACCTCTTAACTCCTTCATCATTTCAAGGCCTGAAATAATCGAAATGTGACGGGCTCCTTGTCAAAACGTACCAAAATTGAAAATCCAGCGAGGTCACTTCTCAACATTCACTAATTCATTACGTGGTATTAACTATTGTCAATTTTATTTCTTTCTTTTAAAAAGTTACATAGCAGGGCACGCAGGGTCATTTTTTGGATAGCAGGACATTTTTGGCTTCAATAATGATCTTGAAAAATATCGTTACGAACACATGGTTAAGAGTTGGGGGAATGAGTTCAGCTTTAAAAGATAAAGAAATAGGAGGAGAGTAGCTAGCACTATCTGACATCTTCCATAACTAAACGACCGAAGTCTTAAAATACACCTTTCACTTAAGGTGGTACACCTATAAAAAAAAACTCCATTTTTGAGAAAAATCTCATTTTTGATGTTTTCTTTAAAGGGCATCCATAAAGTACGTACGCAGTAAAATCGCACCTGTACTTTTTCAACAACCGTATGCATAAAAAACGTAAAATTCCCTAAATTCTAAACACTATGAAACCAAAATTACTCACTTAGGTTATTATATTCAAAATCTTATGTTATATAATTATATTAGACACTTTCAAGAAATATTTCAGCCTTAAGTGACTAAAAAGAAAAAAAATCATCGAGAAAGATAGTCAAACTGCGTACGTACTCGCTGTCTTTAATACCCCCTCTCCCCCTGTACGCATACGTACGTTTTTGGATAGCCCCCCCCCCCTACCTGCGTACGTACTTTATGGATGCCCCCTGACTCTGAAACTATATTTTATTTAGTATTTATTTAACATTTAGTGAAAACCGCAGCATCATACCTCTTTCCATTATCGAGAATTTAGATAATTTCTTACGTTGTAGTCTTTGAGTGGCATGTTGTACCGCCTACTCAGTAGCAGTTTCGCGTGGAGCACTTTCGTTTTCACAGAACAACGGGCGTATCTTTCGCGCAGCTCCTGAACGTGCATTCAAATGGAATCTACTTTCAGGATGACGATGACAAAGTAAAGAAACTATCAGTGATTGGAAACACCACCCGAATATATATATATATATACGTAAGGGTTATGATAACGAATAAGTATTGCAGAGTGCTCAATGAAAAAGTTCAATGAAAAAATTCAGAGCGATTGAATATATATATGTATAGTATTTCCAAGTAAAACTACACCATTATAACAACTTAAAGTTTCTTGCGTGAAGCATTGTTCAAGCTATACACTATGATGATAAATGTTTACAATCACTTCTGGAAAATAGATTTTAAACGTTTATAATTACATTAACGAGCGCAGCGAGTGTTTGTTTCTATGGCGACACTTGCTGATTATTTCTGTTCGTTTATTCAGCAATCCTCTGGGTTCTGCACGGACAATACAAACTTTTTCTGCCAAGCGTAAGTTGCAGACTCTTGAGCCAGGTTTGTATGGGCAAGCACGTGACGCAATACTCCATGTTATATCGTAATCGACCCCCTCTGTCTTCCCCTCATTTTTCAATTTCCAAACGAGTTCTGATAGGGTAGTTTCTTTATGGTATTTTTTGTGCCAAAATGATTTCGTATGATTATTGTGTCTAGTTTTAAATTCCCCTTCACACAGTCCATAATATGTGGCCGTCATGTTGCTATATGTGACGTCCGCTTTGTACACAATGCTGGTTGCAAGACAATCACCGTTTAGAGGGCAATTTCCTTTGTCTCGACAATTACATGGTCGCTGTGTAGGTGTTTGTTTGTTTAGAACTTTAGAACTTGTTTGTTTAGAACTTTATACAATATATATATATAATATAATACATATATATATATAGTTGACTCTCGTTATCTCTAGCTCTGATGGGACCGGCGACAATGTTCCAGTTAGCAAGAGTTCGAATTATCGAGATACAGGCTTAAAATATTTTAATCTTAATATTTTCACATAACTAATGATAGCATGTATAATTAACGAGATAATCATCAGAACAACTTAATAACAATTGCAACTTTCGAAAAACGTCCGTAACGTGACTTCAACCCGTCTAATTTCTTGCACAAAGGTATCTCCATCTTCAGACAAAGAGATTGAATATCGCCGCCATAGCTGGAACTGAACGTGGAAAGATTGTTTAGCTTTTCAAGAGCTTCTTCCAATTCGCTATTTGAAGGTCGATTTGATTTCTACACCTACGTCATCAATATCTTCATCGGTCTCGTTGCCTTCTTCGGGATCTAAAATTTTAGCACCAATATCTTCATCACAGGAAATAGGTTGTAACAACGTTGTTATCTAAATCAATGAATGACTCTGCTGAGAGTTCTACCTGGACCGCATTTTGGTCTATCTCTCAGAAATGACTAAGGTCTTCAGTTAAAGCAAATGGGAAGGATGCTTGCTGGAGTCACTGATACCAGGTTTCTGAAAACAATTGATGATGGTCTCCTTTGATCTATAATTGGACACAATTAAAACAAATATATTTCTGCAATAAAAATGAGTTAAAATACATACTATATGTTAGTAAAAATCAATAAAAGTAAAAGCACAACTCGTTCTTTCGTGTTTCAAATTCTAATGTCGTCACAGGCAATGGTGAAATCATCGACAACATCAGAGTTTTTATCTGTAAAAACACTCCTACTACCTCTCACACATATAAGGGCAGAACGTATAACAATGAATGAAATTTTACAACGTATCCAAGTTAGAACTTTTTCGTATCGATCGCCGGTTTTCGTAGCAATTTTTTCAGCTAGGTGTTTGTGAAAAACTGAACATTCTGGACCTTCACCGCCGTTAACGGAGAAAACAAGTGGGGTAAAGGTTCCTTGTTCGACATTCATAATACGTTCGTTATATCTTCGTTTTTTCTCATTTTCGTGAGATTTGAAGATAACGTTCTGCTCTTTGTTGATCTGCGAGGAAGAATTACAATTAGTGACACGTACGTCAAAGTAGTTGTTTTGCGCGTGACGAAAAAATCCTCTCATTGATGATGGTCTCCTTTGATACACTATTCCATGAAGAAACTAAGTCTTTCATTGCTTGAATGATTGAGATGTTTGGAAGAGTTTTGTCTCAAACTTAAATGCACAGTCTTGTGATTCTTCTTCTTCGGTAGTGCCCTCTGCAAATAACCCGCTAGTCCATTGGCTGAAGCACGGAAATGGTGTTGGGAGGAAGAAATATCAAGTTGATGGTGCTGGGGTTTTTCGATATGTGAATGGACCGGACAATTCAACCAAAAACATGACTTCCCTTCCCTGAGTTCAAAAGGTTCTATCTAAATTTTCCACTCATTCCTTAAAATGTTCCCCACTCATCCCCAGGCTTTTTTCTGATTTCTATACCGGCACGGCAGCTGCTTAACATCCCTAAAACGCTGTTGTTTATTGCAGCAATTGTGTCAAATAAAGTTGAAAAAGACTAATTTGAGGAGAAAAATTACAAAAGTTCGAGAAAATTTTTCAACAT
Organism: Candelabrum cocksii; assembly: GCA_963930725.1. NCBI lineage: Eukaryota > Metazoa > Cnidaria > Hydrozoa > Anthoathecata > Candelabridae > Candelabrum > Candelabrum cocksii. Next base: position 16,578,497 of record OZ005665.1, on the reverse strand, counting down.
ATTAAAAATACGAGATCCAAGTTTTTTGCTTTGATCAAGTGATAAATAACCAAGGGATCGGATAAGTTGCTCATGATAGAGTTTGAAATAGCGAGAGTCAACTGTATATGTAAAAGTATAACAGAAAGATGAAACTGTTTAATATTGAAACATACGTTTAGATCGTTGTCAACTCCCGAACTTCGGTTCCTGAAAATATGACAGAAGTGAAATTTTAAATCTCAGTAAATACAGTAATAAATCATAAATGATGAGCAGAAACGTTGCAATATCCACGGAAAGAATTTTACAATGCGTGGAAACATGCAGAGTACTTAGGTGAATGAGACTCAATTGTAACAGCTTAGTAATAACTAAGGAGATACCTGGTAAGGTTACTATCCTTCTCGGCCGTACATTATTACAAACCTAATTTTCAGATCCGGAAGGTTTTTCGCACAAATTAATCATTTTTTCTAGATTGCTCAACCTAAGTTACTTTTGCAACCCTAAGGTATACATTTGAGTTGGTTTCACTGTTTCACATCCAATAAGATCTGGGGAAAAATGGAGCAAATGCCGCAGAGAGAAAAGTCTCTTTTATTCATCAAGATATGGATTACCTCTCTAACTTGAAAAGAATGTTAATTTTCTCCTCGTTCCACATTCGTCGATCAGATGTTTTAAGCGGTGATCTCTTAAGAGGCAGACCGTCAACTGAACAATGCAACAAAAGTGGTGATAACTATGCAATAATTCTCTTAAAGAGATCCAAAGTAGTTAACATGTTTCACATGAAACAAACACATCTACAACCTGTACTGCAATCATAGACACAATGTACAAATCAAAATCCGTAATTGCTCACAATTGTTTACCACAACACCAAGAATACATTCCAATGGGAAGTGAACGTTCGACGTAGTTGTCCGTAACTCAAAGCAGAATTATTCTAAACTAACCTTTGTTGGTTTGTTGAAACTGGATTTTTTGAATAAATTTGATTTCCCTCTGTCTTTCATCTGAAATGTTAAAACATCAGCTTAAAAACAAAACAATTAGATACAATCCAGTACTTCTTGCATTTAAAAAAACTTTTTTCAGTGGTTTAATGAATAGATACATAAAAGAGACATTACTTTCAACGATGCCTGGAACCAACTTTGCGACAATATCCTGCATAGTCCGATCAAATCTAAACAACGAGAATGAATATTTATATATTATTTAATAACTAGCTATAAATAAACTCTGTACAAAATGCACTCATCACCTCTTAAATAGTGAATAACCGTGTCAACATGCCATTGTGTGCTCCGTGCCAGGTGGTGAAATTGCATTATTAGTGTTTTAAATTTTGAGTGAAAAAGTGAGAAGATGGTTGCAACAAACCGTGAGTTAAATAATTTTGCAACCGTTCGAAATTGATACCTTAACTGCGATAACGGCTCTGTCTCATGGACAACGAGATTGCAGGTGGGGCACTGTTTACTCGTCTGCATGTGACGTACAATGCATGTCTTGCAAACTGAAACAAATAGACATTTTAACGGAACACTAAAACCACCCACTTACTGACTTACATGTATGTAAGCATTCGACTATGGTAGCAGCATTTACAAAATACCCAGCACACAAGAAGCAAACCAGTTGTGGGTTTACATCAATCAACTTAACCATAAACTAAAAACAAAAAAGGTTTTCAAGTACGTAAAAAGTTGACAATGGATGGTCCTTTTGTTCTAACCATTTCTTATATACGGGATGAAATTTATTCAAATCATATAAACCACACAAATCATAAAAACTTCAAATTATACCTATGAACTTGTATATAGCAGTATCATCAGGGTTTGGAAATAGTTTCGCCTAATCCAAAGGGTTGCGGGCATCATGGGGGAGAGTGAAAAGGAGACAAAAAGTGATCATGGAGAGAGGTGATCATGGGGGAGACGTGATCATGGGAAGAGGTGATCGTGGGGGAGGGGTGATCATGGAGAGAGGTAATCGTGGGAGAGAGGTGATCATGGGGAGAGGTGATCATGGAGAGGTGATCGTGGAAGAGAGGTGATCGTGGGAGAGAGGTGATCGTGGAGAGAGGTGATCACGGGAAGAGGTGATCATGGAGAGGTGATCATGGAAAGAGGTGATTGTGGGGGAGAGGTGATCATGGAGAGGGGTGATCATGGAGTTTCACTGTTAATCTATACTATATATGCATGATAACATACCTTTTTTGAATTCAAATGGGGAGCAGCATCTTTCATTTCATTCTGCTCAAAATCCATCTTTATTAAGTTAGATATTTAATAATCTAACATAATATTCACATTTATCAATTCACTTTGTTAATTACAACAGTGAACTAGGACAAAAAAATCAAATCCACAACAATTTTTTCATGTCTCCAATAACATACGAAGATGAATGGATCACAGCCTTTAGTCCAAAAAACATATATATCGGGTGGGCCAAAAAAAACGCACCCAAAATTTGATTGTCATTTTCTCAAGAAACACTAATTCCTTTACCCTAGAATTTTGCACAGTAACTGGTTAGGTTATTCTCTAGTTTTGTGTAAAATTTTCCCAGAATTAAACGATTTTCCTTAAAAATATACACCCTTAAAGATTTAGTATCACTTTTGAGTTGCACAAAAAATTGACATAAAAAAATTATCTGTTCGTACAGTATATACTTGTCAGAGCCATTATTTAGTTTCTTACTGTTAGTTCTTTTACTGTTCATTCTTCAAAGGATAGGTTGATATTCTTTAACCTTTCGTCTTTCACGGCTCTGGTTCCCGTCACAACAAAATGGTTTGTTGAAGAGCTGTTATTTTCTAAAGGAGATTGTCCTGGGACCCACGTCTCCAAGAGAGATTGAAAAACACACAGGTATCAGTCACACCGCGGTAAGGAGAATGGTGAAAAGAAAAAAGTATAAACAATTCGAACGTTTGAAAACTACCTGAATGAATGATGGTTCAAGATTGAGAAGAACTGAGCGAGCAGGTGCATTAGCCGAGCGTTTTGGAACCAATAAATGAAAAATTGAAAGATGTGTTTGGCAAAATGAAAAGGACTTTACTCTTGAAGTGTCTATAAATCCACAAAATATATAATTGTGTTTACGGAGATGGCTGCAAAGATGATATCGATGATAAACGTCCTTTTCACCAAACAAACAAAAAATCCAAAAAGATAATGGTATCAGCTTGTGTAACTTGGAATGGTGCGACAAAACCCTTTTTCATCACCGGGAAAGGATTGAAAGTAAATTCTACTTCATATAGGAAACATTTAGAAAAGGAGCTACTGCTAGAAATTGAAAAGGTTTTAAACAAAAATGATTGGATATTCATTCAAGATAGTGCCCCGTCGCATCGAGCTAACATTTTGCAAGACTTGTTAACAGAGAAACTTGGCAAACATTTCATAAAGAAAAATGAATTGGTTGATTTTTTATTTTGATTTATATTTTTATATGTTTCAATTCACCGAGTTAAATTTGAAGTGTTTAAACTTTCTTTGTAAGCGTTCAGGAGTAAATGTTTTTTTGTAAAACATTTTTTGACGTTAATTTTTTACAAATTTCGAACAAATAAAAATTAAATATATTTACAAGAAACGTCATATCTTTTTTTTGAATTCTTATTTCAAAGAAATTTTGGAAAATTTTGCTTATTATATCCAATAAACTTGTCTTGAAACTTGTTGCTCCAATCTTTATCTAATCAGGCAATATCTGAAAACGAGTTTTGGGTGCGTTTTTTTGGCCCACCCGGTATATATATATATATAATAACTTAAAACCAATACCAGCTGATATTTTATACACAGAATGAAGTCAAAGTACTCATAATTCAAAAAGTCAATAATATTAAAACCTGTATTATTCAAACTCACTTGATTCAAAAACTCATCAAACTGTCGGTCCATATTCAAATTTTAATTGAATATTTCGAATTTCTAATCATCCATTTTTTCTAATAATCTTGTTGCCTTTCTTCTGAATGAGACCCACCTCGGTGAAAGAAGAAACCGGGTTTAAATTTAAACTCAACAATCTCCAGACACACGATTTTGTTTTGTTGATTCATGTTTAAATTTATTACTACATCGCATATATAACTCTTTTTTGTGAGAAAGCACGTGACAGTGAAGGTTAATGTGAAAAGAAATACAAAGCTTTGCAGGAACTTTTAAAAGGGAAGTCCACTAAAGATGTTGCCGACAAATTACGAGTACCAGAGGAAATATTACATGGAAGAAAGACGGAGACCAAAATTATGACACATCTTCTTCACTAAATAAACTTCACTACAAAATTGTAAGTTGGTGTATTACAAAAAAAGTCTATCAAGCATCGCTGCAATGTTTCATATCAAACAGTATTTTAAATAAAATCAGTGCACTGCCTACAATATTTTTAATGTAGCATCAAGCTGATGAAAAAACCTGGAAATCGGCTCAATAACTTCACAACATAAAGCATATATATGTCATATCTTTTCACTTCTTTCCACTAGCCTCAGTATGACTCCATAATATTCCCCCTATAGATCTTCTTCGTCATAGTTGAGATCAACGACATTCACATTGTTTTCAAAACATTGACAGCTCTTCTTTCAGACAAGGTTAACGTTTTCTTTACCTCTAACATCGCCTTCACTATCATCTGAAGTTGATGTAACATCTATACCTCTGATACTGATTCATCAATTGACATGTCTGACGCACTCTCAGAATCATAGACTATCTTTTCTTTTTTCTTAGACTTACAATTAACCACAAAGTACTTTTGTGTGACTATGTTCCTTAGAAAACCAAACATCCGAAACAGGTTTGAGAGCAAAATTGCAAAAAAAACAAGCGAAACATTTATTTCACTTTTTTTATTTTATTTTTTTTTTTTTTTATTGGAGATTGCTCAAAACAAGGCCTAAAAGGCCACTTGCGAGTAAAGAGCTACAGGAGAAGTTAAGCAGATTTAAGGTAGCGATGAACATTAGATTTGAACAGTTGAAGGTTAAATTCAGGAGGAAAGCATGTAGATGGAAGTGAGTTCCAAAGTCTGGACGTACGCGGAAAAAAACTGTTTTTATAAAAATTCCTACGACAATTTGGAACACAAACAGTCCATTGGTGAGACGAAGAAGACAACCTAGTTGAACGGAGAAAAATTTTGAGAGAAGGTGTAAGAGATGATAGTTCGCTTGAACAACGACCATAAAAAAACTTGTAGAAGAGACAAAGAGACGCTACGTTCCGCCGGTGTGAAAGGGAGTCCAATTTCAAAGAAAGGTTTTCGCCAATTGCATTGCAAACACGCCGTTGAACACGGTCTAACAAATTCAGGCAATTTTTTGGTGCACCTGCCCAAATGTGGCAGCTGTATTCCATACATGGACGAATTGATGATTTGTATAAGTAAAGGACGCATTCAGGAGTGAGGTAATTCATTTCTCGTAAAAGAGAACCAACCTTCATGGCAGTTGATTTTGCTATATTTTCAATATAAGATCGCCATGAGAGGTCGCTGGTAAATATAAGACCAAGAAGACGAAATGAATTGCTTTCAGGCAAATGAGAACCATTCATCAAAATTCGAGATAAGTAAGCATGATTGAGATGATTAATGGAAAGAAGATTAGTTTTAGATGGATTAAAATTAACAAGCCAATTCTTACCCCATTCAACTACTGTATTGAGATCTTTTTCCAGATCAGAGGCCATTCTAACTTTATCACAATCATCTGATTTATTAAGGCAGGAATACAATGTTGAATCATCAGCATAAATAACGGTTTTGGATGATAAATTGTCTGGGAGATCGTTAATGTACAGTAGGAACAGAGTCGGACCGAGAACTGAACCTTGAGGAACACCAGCATTGATGGAAAAAATGGAAGAAGAATGACCGTTAAGAACCACCTTGAGTTTACGATTGGAAAGGAAGGAGGAGATAATATTTAAAAACAGACCTTTTAAACCATATGCCTTAAGTTTGTGCAGTAGCCCCCGATGCCAGACTTTATCAAATGCCTTGGAGATGTCAAGGGCAACTGCTCGCGCTTCACCAGAGACATCAAGGGCACGATAAAAACGTTCACTTATAACTGTCAAAACGTCAGCAGTGGAACGCCCAGAACGAAACCCATACTGGGAGTCGTAAAACAAATTATTTTTTTCAATAAATTCAACTAAGTTCAGGTTAATTAAAGTCTCGAAAACTTTGCTTAAGATGGAAATGAGGCTGATTGGTCTATAATTAGAAGGATGAGATCGCTCACCACAATTTTTAAAAATTGGAATAACAGAGGCAAACTTCCAAGATGAAGGGAAACAGGATTCATCCAAACACTTTTTGAAAAGAGCACACAAAACGGGAGATAACTCAGTAGAACATCTTTGAAGTACAATTACAGGAATGCCATCCGGTCCAGTAGCCTTATTAGAATCCATTTTGTTAATAATCTTAGAAACCTTATCAGGAGATATAAAGCAATCATGTAAAGTCTGGACAGTTTTGTAGGAGAAATAAGGGAGATCATGACCAGAATCATCGAGGGTGGAATGAGAACTGAAGAGTTTAGCGAATAGTTCAGCTTTATCCTTAGATAGACTAATGACTTCAGGACCATTGAAAAGTGGAGGTACAGATGTTTTAGAACTACCCCGGACGTTTTTGATAATACGCCAAAATTTGCAAGAACCTATTTCTTTGGATTTGATAAGATCTTTAGTCCTTTCAGCAAAAACAGTTTTTGCTTTACGAACAACATATTTACAATTATTGCGCGAGGCAATAAACAGTTGTCTGTTATGATCAGTCGCATCACGACGGTAGCGATGAAAGAAATGATTGCGATGAGCTATGGCTGCAGCACAAGCTGGAGAAAACCATGACGAAGAATGAGGTTTTAACTGATATTTCCCTGACGGAACAAATAATCGTATTGCTTCAGATATTATTGAAGTAGTTACATTAACACAATCATCAACTGAATTGGAAAGAATTTTTTCCCAAGGGACAGACTGAATGTGTTCTTGAAATTTTGGCCAATCCGCAAGATCATATCTAAAAAAGGATCTATGCAAGGGATGTTCATGGGAAACTTGCCTATTAAAATTAATTTTGACCTCCAAAACAACAACTTTTTCATTTACCTTATACTCAGTAACTAAGAATATAATATGAGTACTTTCTGGTAGCTCTCCAGCGAAATAGAACTGACAAATTTATTTTTTTCTTCTTAACCATGTGGTCATTTTATTGCTATATTTAATGCGCATGCGTAATTCTTAGTTTAAAAAACTCGTTTAGCCATACATGTTTAAATTTTGAAATATATATCTACTTATATCTATATTATCTATATTTACAAATAGTTTCGTTTGTTTACGACGACTTTAAAGGAAATATTTTCTTTGACTGATCGCGACATTTATTTCCATAAAATACAATTTAACTTTTTCACCCGTAAAGATTTTACTTTCTGAGTAATGTAATTCCTCTCAGAAATGCCTACCTTATTACAATGTTTAAGGTGGTCCTATACAATGTTTAAGGTGGTCCTATACAATGTTTAAGGTGGTCTTATACAATGTTTAAGGTGGTCCTATACAATGTTTAAGGTGGTCCTATACAATGTTTAAGGTGGTCTTATACAATGTTTAAGGTGGTCTTATACAATGTTTAAGGTGGTCCTATACAATGTTTAAGGTGGTCCTATACAATGTTTAAGGTGGTCCTATACAATGTTTAAGGTGGTCCTATACAATGTTTAAGGTGGTCCTATACAGTGTTTAAGGTGGTCTTATACAATGTTTAAGGTGGTCCTATACAATGTTTAAGGTGGTCCTATACAATGTTTAAGGTGGTCTTATACAATGTTTAAGGTGGTCTTATACAATGTTTAAGGTGGTCCTATACAATGTTTAAGGTGGTCCTATACAATGTTTAAGGTGGTCCTATACAATGTTTAAGGTGGTCTTATACAATGTTTAAGGTGGTCCTATACAATGTTTAAGGTGGTCCTATACAATGTTTAAGGTGGTCCTATACAATGTTTAAGGTGATCTTATACAATTAATTTTATTTTTGAAAAACTCAAGTCAACTCTTTGTATTTTATTATTACGTATAGTAGACCGGTATTTTTAAACGTATATTATCGTGTTGGTTAACGTTATGAAATAAAATATAATTTTATAGAAATGTTAAGTGAAATTTTGTTAGCTTTTAACGATCCATCTATACTTCCGATCAATAACTGTTGATTTAATTTTGGCAGCCTGGTTTCCGAAGTGAACGGACGTGCTTATCAAGTGTCGTAAGATATCGAATTAATTTTGTTTTCGATCTGTTACTGTGTATATACTTTTAACGTTTTATCCTGTTTATATTTTACTATTGTTTTTAGAATCATTTAAAAAAGCTAGATAAAAACGTTTTTCTTTTCTGTTTTTTTTTTTCATTTTCTGGTATTTTAAATTGCCACAATTTTTTCCTGGTTGTTAGGGGCCTTCAGTCATAGCTTGGGTTGTAGCTCTAGGGGATTGCTCCTTATCCTGAAGGAATAGGGTTGTTTGAGGCTGGAACTTCTTTGCTTTCGTATTGAAATTATTTTGAAGTACATTGTTGTTTTTGTTTGAGGGTTTCTTTCTCATAAACCAAAAATTTGTAATTATCACATTACTGATTGCCCAATTAAACTTTGTTTTGTCAACATCCGTTGTCATTTAGGTATATAAATAGTTGTAGTAATTGCAACCTGGTTTCCATCCCATTCTAAAATTGTTATCCTTCTATTATGTCTTTTACTAAGTCCTCATACGGGAGAAGCTTGAAGAAACCTGTGCGTTTAAATAATAACCCAATGGAAGATTTGAGTGCGAAATGTTGCAATGAGAACTGTGATATGCACGGGAGTGTAAATTATTTCAAAAACTACACGCGTTGATTGAAAAAATGAGTTTTTCCAAGCATGTGTCGATAAAAGTCAACAAAGCTAATAAAATGTTAGGTCTAACAAGGCGTACATATGTGCATCTTGACAATAGATCTTTTAGACCCTTGTTCACTAGCCTAGTCAGACAGGGCCGGCGGAACCGATGCGGCACTTTTTTTTCTGTCAAGATCAATTATTTTCATCAAACATTTTTTTGAGAAAAGAAGTGAAAATACGATGTTTGAACAGTTTGGTGGACTTTTGCATCAAACATCTCGAGTTTGTATGTGTGGGATTTCCCTAAATTTTGCTAATGAAAAAAGTTCGAATGCAACATCGATTTCATTCATTTGATTTGACAAACAGAACCATTTCTCGTATGTTGCTCAGTCAAAAAATGTTTCTTTGATGAAATATTTGAACGGTTTGCGTCAACCTTTAGAGCAAGTATTCGATAAAGAAAGAGTTTTGCTAATGTTTTCTTACTCGTTGAGTTTATTTTTACGTATGAAAAACTCTTACGATGTCGAAAAGAAGATTTGAAGAAATCGGTGATATTCCACATCAACAACCCATGCAATTTCGTTTTCTCAGAGCGAAAGTTTGGTAATACACAAGGTGTATCGCGAAAGTTCAACAAAGATTGTTTCGATAAGTTTCCGTGGCTTCACTACGATGAATCAAAGGATCGTACATTTTGCCACATGTCCTATAACAAAGAGCATATGAACACTGTGAATCACACAATCGAAGGAGCGTACGGTATGCTGGGTATACTAATTGGAAAGATGCCCTAGCCGGCAAATGAGCTTTTGCTAAGCATGAACAATCAAATTGCCATAAACATGCTGTCGCTTCGATCGTTACAATACCCCAGACAATAAGGGATGTAGGGGAGCTACTTAATGAAAAGCACGCTGAAGAAAAAGATGTTGCTCGACGATCGCAGTTGACAATTTTGTCAAATGTTCTATATTTAGCACGTCAGGCATTAGCTTTGCGTGGTGATGGTAAAGGTGAGCCAAATTCAAATTGTCCCAATTAAATTTGGCCGCGCCAATTGAAAATAGCTTCCGCCGGGCCTGTCAGACCTCATCTTGAGTATCGTGTGTCGATTTGGTACCCACTATTTCAAAATGATAGTAAGCTAATTGAAAATGTGCTTAGAAGAGTTACACGTCTTCTACCCAGGGCGCCATGCCTCTACCCGAAAAGTATACTTATATACTGAGCGACTAATGTTGCTTAACTTACCAAGTATGAAGTATCGTAGAGAACGTGGTGATATGATTCAAATCTATAAAATCTTCAATAAATCATACGAAATCCACAACTCTCTATTACATACTAACCGTAATCCCTACAACACAAGAGATCACAACATGCGGCTCGTGAAAGAAGACGCCCATACTTTAATTAGGCGGCATTTCATAACTAACAGAGCAGTAAATGACTGGAACACTTTTCATCAGGATATTGTATCGGCACCATCGTTAAACGCATTTAAATCTTGATTAGATAAATTTTGGGTAAACAAGTTACATATATATGATGAATAGAAAACTTTATGTTAATAATTCATTCTAGAAATTATTATATACATATATATTATATGAGAGGCTTTTTTACAGGTGAATTTCGCCTAAACTGTTGTAAGCCTTAAGATAATAATAACAACATTAATTGGACGTCAACCTATCGACTGATTTAGGAGTTTAGCCAGGCTTTCAGATGTGTTACCTACCCCATTTTTACCCATAGTTGGGAAACCCAAGACGTGCTACCTAACTGAACTGAGAATGCCAGGGAGCAATGGAAATTAAAGGGCGACTTCACGCTCCCCAAAACATCGGGTCTTCCGTATTCATGATGCCTTACCACCGATGCAGTTTGATATCGATGTAGGATCTCCTCGATCCTCCTCCTCGATCGATGATATCGATGTAGGATCTCTTCGGAGGCCGCAATACGATGGAAATGATATTACCCTCTTTCATATAACGCGGTCACGGATACGAAAATCGAGACATCGGGAAAAAAATTAAAAATGGTAGCATTATTTTGTAAACAAACTATATATTTCGGCTATAAACACATATAAACTGTTTTAAAAGTAAGAAAAGCTACAAATTTATACAAATATTACATTCAATAATAAAAAAAGTTAACATGGTGAAATGGAGTTGTTGTTCATCTCTTTGTTTTAATAACTTTACGACTGTTAACAAAGACGGTAACCGCCTTAAATATTACAGACTACCACAATCAAATACATTACAAATCGAGTATAGCAGAATACTAAAAACGACTGGAATCAATTGGAAAAAAGGATACATTTGTGGTGAACATTGGCTTAAAAATTTAGAAAAAACACAGATGATTTACTTGAGATTGCAGTTCCTGATGGACAACTCGAAAAGTTAAAAAGGCGTTACGAAAACATTAGCAAAAAAGTCAGCTCTGTGAAAGAACCAACAACAAAAAAAACAAACATTGAAAGTAGAAAGAAAATATAATGTAGCTTTAAATATACAAAATGCCAATAAAAATACAGTCATATCTCGAAGAATATCTATAAAAAACATGTTAAAAATGTCAAAACAAGTTTCAGTAAAATAAATAACTGTATTTACAAGCATCTAACACAGTATAACACATAACACAGTATTTACAAGCATCACTCAAAAGCCAGAACAAATATTTCAACTATGTGGATTGGAAAAAGAACAGTTTGATTTGCTTTTTATCGGTGTTTTGCCTTACGTTGAGTTAATTCCGTACCCTCATAGTGAAAATCATAGTATGGACAAGAAGACAGAGTTACTCGCAGTATTAATGATTTGTAAACATGAAATGAATTTATCAATTGTGGCTTTTATGCTTGGCAAATCAATATCAACAGTTACTCAGTTATTTACTGGTTGGATTATATTCATCTCAACTACCTTTAACAAGTTAGATTTGAAGCCCAACAAGGGATTTGTTAAGAAAATGATGCCTAGAAAATTAAATGGCTGGTTTAAATATAATAAAAGAGCTAACACAACACAACCCACTTCTTCCAACATCACACTCACAATAGCCTTTTACAGAAAAGTTATTTTTAAATAGAATAATAGCAAGTCTCATCTCATAACCATAAGGTTACTGCTTTCACAAACAATTCATTGTCGATCAGAATGAAAGAGCCAACAATTTTTCTACTTTGCAGCATACGAATTGCTTTTTGTTGCTGGCCAACACTACCTTCTGTTTTATTTGAAGAAAATAGAGTCGTCCATTTTTGGAAGAATATTATCAGTTTTCCAACAACAGTTTTGGTATCTCTGTTGGATCTAAACTTTAAATTTCGAGACGCAACTTCTGGACTAAGGTTGGAAATCGATTAATTTCCTAATTCTAATGATAAGTTCTTCTCGTGTTCCAGATATTGCTAATCCACAATCTTTACATTCCATGACAGTATAGTCATTTACATTTTTATCAGCCATCATAGATAATAAAAAAAGATTGAGGTTTATATATAATGTCTTGAACTAGAACATTATTATCTCTGCTAGAACCGCAGAGGCAATGTTTTGATTTCTTCCCCGACGTTTTAGTAACTCGGTCCCAAACCTCCGCATATGAAAAAGGCTAATTACCGATTTTCACCGATCTTTCCAATAAAAAACCCACAGACAAAAAAATATTCTTTCTTGTAATTAATTCTAGTTTGTTTATCTCTTCACAACATTCCATCCTTCTTCTGATGCATCACGTTCATTGCTTCCATCTCGATCCCTATCTGCACTGACTCGAGACGCTTTGTAAGATCGACCTGAGTAAAACACAGAATAAAACATTGAACGGAATCTTTCAACTAAACTAATAATTCAAATGGATGGAAAGAAATTTTTACCTTCCGGTTTGTTGCCGCCTTCATTGGACCTCCAACTATCTCCTTCGCCTCTCCATCGACCAAACCCTCTTTGAGAGTCGCCACCAGCAAAACGATCCGAGTGATTCTCACGTTTAAACCGATCACCATTTCGACTATCGCGGAAATCTCGTCCAAACGACCTGGAATCGTCACGCCTATCATCTTTACGATCAAAGGAACCCCTTGAACCATCGTCCCTTCTGTCAAAAGCTCTTGACCTGTCATCTCTACGTTCGAACCCTCTAGGACCATCATCCCTCCGATCCAGCCCTCTGGGACCATCGTCTCTTCGATCGAACCCCCTCGACCTGTCATCCCTTCGTTCAAAACCCCTAGGACCATCATCTCTTCGATCAAAACTCCTAGGACCATCATCCCTTCGATCAAAACTCCTAGGACCATCATCCCTTCGATCAAAATTCCTAGGACCATCATCCCTTCGTTCAAGATTCCTAGGACCATCATCCCTTCGATCAAAACCTCTTGGACCATCATTTCTCCGTTCAAAACCTCTAGGACCATCATCCGTGCGATCAAAACGTCTAGGGCCATCGTCTTTTTGGCGTTCGAACCGTGCATCGCGTCGCGGTCCCTCTGAAATCATTCATAAAATGTGAAAATAAAACGCATATCTATTTAAAATATAACCCTAACCTCTCCAATTATCACCTGAACCACCCGCTGCTTCCATTTGACGCCTTTGACTTGGGGGGATATACCTTTTAGGGGCATCTAAGAAAAACAATTTCTCATTAAATGACATTTCTAATTACTTTAAACTGCTGTTTATAACACAGTTTATTTGTTTTACTAATTTTTACCTTTCGAAGGGTCATCGCGTATTCCAGCTCTTTCTTGATCCAACTTTTCTTCTATCTCTCTTTGGCGCTCCTTTTGTTTGCGGAGTGACTCGTCGAGCGCTTTCCTGCGTTCTTCTTCCTCGATCTTCTTCTGCTCAGCTTCCTTCTGATTGCGCAACTCTTCAGCTTCTTGTTCTACAAGGAAACCACACAATAACCCCAAGCAAAACAACCACAAAACGTTACCTCTTCTCAGCTGCTCAGCTTTCTCTTTCCGCCTCTGCTCGCGTCTTTCCATAATAAAGTCATGCCGGCGTTGCGCCATTCTCCTTTTCTTGTTTGCTTCCAATCTTTCCCGGCGGACACTTTCAAGATTTTCTTCAAATTCCTTCAACCTTTTCTAAAATAACAAAGACCTAGTGATGCGAAACAGAATAACAAAAATCATCACTATTAAACCTTTATTATAAAAGCACCTTATTAAATAAAATATAAGGATATGAAAGCGATCTTTTTAGAAAATCACAAAAGAATCCATCATCAATACCTCATAATCAGCATGTCGGTTACCATAGAGAGTATTCAAGAAAACGTCCTTGTCGCCAATCATTCTATCCAACCTGATCTTAGTTTTCAATGCCATTTTATGCTCTTTTTCTGCATTTAAAATCTAAAGGAAAACAAAGTAACTAACGACTTACGCAGAATAAAACATACAGAAATACTGCTTAACTCGTGACGTAATTGAAACTTACTCGCTCTTCTTCATCTTTCTCCCACTCCGCTTGATCTTTGATCTTCTGTTCAGCAAAGTATTTTTCAAGGATTGGAATTTCCTCCAAGCGCATAGCACGTACAGTGTGATCAATGCGTTTCTCCTGTGTACGCAACTTGAGCAACTGATCGCGCTTCTCTCTGTTCACCTGCTCATACTGACGTTGAAGGATATCATCTGGATCCATCTCATTAATCTCCTGCAGAGAAGATGCTCATGTATACATTCATCAGTAACAAACAATAAGTTTCTTTAATCGACAGAACAATATCTACCATAAAAGGTCTGTTCAAAATATGAAACATTCTCTCTTAAAACTTGAAAACAAATTTCCAACTGAAAACATTTTATTGTCAACTTAATTTTTGTTCGGTAATTTTTTACTAATTTTGTACTGGATTGTTCTATAATTTAATTTTTTTTACCTGAGTAGAGAGATTCTTGAAGGCGCGTTTTCCAACATCTGTACCTCGTAATGATTCAACCCGATCCCATACTTGTTGTTTTTGTATCTCTTTCATTTCTTGAATCCTTCGTTCCTTTTCCCTTTTCTCTCGCTCAACTTCGAGTCGTTGTTCCTCAGCTTTGCGAAGTTTCTCTTTCTGAATGTTCACCTGATCACGTTCGTGCTTTTCCTGAAGACAACATTAATTTTAAAACAAATGCCACGTAAGACTCCACCAAGATGTTGTACAATCTTTGAATTATTTCTCACAGAAATGATGAAGTTACACAAACTTGGTTATTCCTATTAACTTCACCTGTGCATTTCTCATGTTCTCAATTCTTTCCTTGCGCTGTTCAATTACTGCCTTTCTGTTGAGCAACTGGGAGTGCTCCTTCCTTTCTTGGCGCAGGTATTGAGAAACAAGTTGTTCTCGATTACTCAAATCCTTATGAGTAGTGTGCGGGTGAATAACATCTAATGCACCTTTCAATCCTTCCGATAGAGCAAACAATTGACTTCGCAGAATTTCAGAAGGCATGGCCTGCAAATATTCAAAATTGTTGAGGTGAAGAGTACTGAGGAAAATGAAATTAAAATAACATATGCGTAAATAATAAACAAATCCACAGAGCTAACAGTAATATCAAATGTATGTAGAAGTTTATCATTCCAGTGAATGAAATATATACCTGCATATGCGGTCCATCAGGAACTTCTTCTCTAAGGGCCACAACTAAAGCTGCACCAAACGACACAGAGTCCAATTGATGATTGATAGAGATTTGCATTTCATTTTCTTTTACACAATAGACAATCATGCGTTCCAACTGGTGACGGTCAGTGAATGGAATCAAGTCTAATAGATGCTGAAACTTCATCTTCTCATAGATTTCTGATATCTAGAGTCATTCAAAGAAGATAAAACTGTGTTTAAACCTACTTTGCTAAGAACAAACAAATATTAAGAAAGTCACAATGAAAGCAATTTAAAATATAATGCTTTTTAATTTGTACCTGTTTCAGAAGCCTTATAACAGCAATATCTTTAATGTTTTTCGAGTACTGTTCCAACTCATTCTTGTCCCTCACAGTGTTCAGAGCATTGTCTACCTTTTTACATAACTTCAGAGGTTCAAAGTTCTTCTCTAGTGTCTGATAAAGCTCATTGAGTTCTTCGGAGACATGTGGCAGGATGGAAGTTTGCTAAAATTAGTTTTGATAAGATATGAAATTGAAACATACTATTTGTTAAGGAGTTGGTAGAACTTATGCTAACCCTCTTTAACGACAGTTACAGAAACAGTTATCATGGTTTGCAAGGGCTCCTGGATGTGAGTAGGGTGTGATTGTACGCTAAAATCAACATTTAGCTGACTATAAGATACAGAAAAATATTCTTTTTTAGCTAATAACTTATCCTTCAGCATGTAAGGTTGGTTGGTTACTTTTAGAATCCAATTTATTGATCATAAACAACTCAATGATCAATTGGGCTTGCCGGCATCTTAGATCTCCATTCAATTTACAGAGAAAAGCAGACAGTGATTTTCATATTTAAAACCTGATTGAAGCACTTTGAATTTGTCTATTGAGAATGCATGATAGCATTTACTTGTGTAAAAGAGTTTCAAACAAAGTCAGGTCTACAAGTTAAACTCACCACATCTGCAATCAAGCTTTTTCGAGTGGGAACAGCTAACAAACCAAGCAATGTCGTTAATTTTCGATCTTTTTCATAACCTTGCGTATCGTAGGACAGATACTCCTCCATGTTGCTTTTACCAGGCGGGATTGATATGGAAAGAGTGGCAAGCAATACTCTACTGCCAATTCTAACAAATAAACAATGATTCCTTTATAACTTGCAAACATATCAACATTCGTGTTTCATTGCACATGAATAGGGAAAATTCGTTTATTTCAAACAACCACAATTGAAATATCTTTTTAGGGTTAGTAGTTTATGACGTTGTGTAGTTTTATGGGAAATTCAAAAGTTTATCAACCAGTCAAATTTTTAAATTTAAGAAGTCTTAGGATTTACATTTCAAACGTTTGAAAACAAACAAACAGTAACAAAAACAAGCACAGATATTTTTAAAATCTATTCATTTAATAATTATTTTGCTCTATCCAAAAATGACAGATTCTAAGGACTTTTTAAAATCACACCTTAAGACTTTTAAATTTATCATTTATCATATCATTTTATAATCAATTTATCAAGTTGCTCATTCTGTAATATGAAATGCAAAAAAATGTGTGTGCAATCCATAGACTCTCTTAAAGATGGACCTTGAATATAGACAAAACAGAGATTTTTGTGATTTTGGGCTGTGATATTTAGACTGGGAAGAAGATTTTTTATGTTTTCTACCTGTACTTATGCTAATATATACAAAATACCTCTTGCCTGATTGTTACAAAAATGACCCTTAAAACACATTCTTGAGATGAAAAGAAATTGTGTGCGGCTAAAACCTAGAACTTGCCCATAGTTACAGCAAAAATTAACACATTTTTTTGCTGTATGGGCATGGGTTCAAGTAACAATTTTTATATAAATAGAGCTCAAAAAATCTTTTTTTTGTGATGTACAAGGTCGTACGCTTCCAATGATATAGAAAAAAAACACTAGATGTCTAACTCGCCGTAAATAAGTGAGGCAAATCCAAAGTAAATTTATTCTAGTTTTATTTATAGTTTAAATATTTATATATTTAAGACTAATTAGTGTTGATTTTGAATCAAAATGTGAAGGATTAAAACAAAAATATAAACAGTAAACTCCAAATAAACCAGTTCCCAACACATTCTAACCAGCCAGCGCTGTTTTTTGCCACTATTTTGCCACTTATTTTTTTGCCTCTCGTACTAGGCGAGGAAAATAGCGAGTTAGACATCTAGCGTTTTTTCTCTATATCATTGTACTATCAAAATTTATTTTGTTTAATTTTCAACTTATTTCGTACTGAACACTTAAACATTCCAAATATCTCAAAAACTATCAAATTAAAGCAAATCAAATTTAGAAGTTGTTTTGCGTGCCCAACCGACTCTAATTTTCGCAATATGGAATATTAATATTATCGCCACTTCCAAAAATATATTTTCATTTTCGTTGCTTACCTACGACAGGTTAATAAAAGTCAAAAAAGTTTTTAAATGTTAAGAAACTGGTCCAACTAAACGTACAATGAAAAGAAAATATATTGTTTTGCTTCTGAAATGTTGCACTTGTTTATGGTGAAATATCCTGAAGAAGATATTTGAATGAACATTTGTCTGTACAATGCAGAAAATGTGGTTGGCTTCTTTCTTACAATTTGTTTTTGTAATTTTTAAAAACATTTTCTTCAATTTCCTACCTTACTAAATATCAACTTTTTCTACATATTTGTTTATTACTTTCGCGGCAATTTTATCCAATTTGCGCAAAAGTTTCTTCTTTCTTCTTCATAATCATGTGGTTTTTCACCGTTCCAGCCATTTTAACCACAACCTCCCATCTAATTTCTAGTCCACCTTGGACTAAGGGTGATCTTCTGAAATTTGTGGAAGTCAGTTTTAAATAACCGACGCAACTCTAACAATGAGAAATTTGGTGACACGAGAAAGTTCACGCGGTAAGTGGCAATCCGACACAATGTTTGGAACTTTAATTTATAAAATCGTAGCCAGCAAAAGTTTATTCTCGCGAAATCTGCAAAATTTTAAAAATCGCGAAAGTTAAATAAAAAAATTCGCGGTGGAAAAGGTACCGCAAAAGGTTCTTCCCTTAAAGTACATAAAAGAACAATTCATATGAAGTGTTTACTTTTCTGCCGTGGAAATATTCTGTTTCCGTGACTGAGCATCATGGTAAACTACGGGACAGTTAAAACCTCATTTGATACAAAAACGAAACAAATAAGAACCGGGGGGTGTTCAGTAAAACTCATTTTTATTGTATGCAAAACAAAACAAATGCAAAAATTGCATTACTCTGAAATATAAAACTTTCTTTAGAAAACAAGTTTAGATGTATTTTTTTACAATAATTAAAAACACAGAATATAAAGGCTTTTAAGAAAATCGCGATTAATTTTCACAAAAACAATTTTTCTATCCTTCTGAGTGTTGTTGTAGAGATTGAAAAATATACACAAGAAGATATTTGAATGGACAATGTCTTTACAATGCAGAAATGTGGCTTTTTTTCTTCAACCAGTTTATTTGCAGTTTAATATTTTTTCTTCCCATGAATGCAGCATAATTCTTAGTCTCTAAGTTGAATGGAACTTTTAAGAAACCTGTATCATCGCCTGTAAACATGTCTGTCGGTTCTCTTTATAATTATAAATGTTACGTAACGTAAAACAAAGTTAAAACATGCCGATCATATGCTCGCACGTACGGTATCGTACGCCAAAGGCAGGTTTGGGCGTACGATTGATGTAATGTCTCGTACGATCGTACTCTCGTACGCCTATTTTTTGACACCTAAAAACTTATTTACAAAAAAGTGTATTCTACACAGGTTCTAGGTTTTATATGTTTCCAAACTTCCACAAAATATTTTAATTAAAGAACTTTTAATTAACAATGTACTTTTGTAATTCCTCGGACGTAACCGTTTTCTTTTGTTCTTTCACCAACGTGAACAACTTCAACAAAGCCGCAGCATGAAAGAGTTTGTTGTCAGCTTTGAAGAATACTAATGAGACCTTCCCGTAATAGTTGGCCATCATATGTGGCTTCGGAGGTTTTTTAGACATCGACATCAAGTAATGTATACCTTCAATGGCGCGGAAAGCTTCCTGGAGTTACACAGTATGTTATGATTTAAAGAAATGTGGAAAGATTCATGCAGATTACAAATAATATAATAACAGTTAATATATATATATATGTATGTATTTGTTTATATGTATAGTATTTATTATCCGAATGATTTGAATATTTCAGGTATCTTAATTTTTATTTTAACAGGACTCATATTGAAAACATAATTTAAAATTTTTAAAATGACTATCCTGTATAAATATTTGTTATAAATAAATAAATTGTAAAATCACGCTACTTTATGTTAAAGTATTTACCTGCCACAATTCCATAGTGATGGCATTCTCTAATTGGAACAGACGAGTTTCTAGGTGCATCTGCAAGCTTTCAGGACTGTTCAAATTAATTGCAGTTGGTTGTCCCTGATACTTTAACACTTGATCAAGATGATTTTTAATGAGAACACAGAGTTTTCGAAATTCGGCACGACGGTTGTATTTCAAGCAAAACTTGAAAGCTAAAACATTAAATATATGTATGATGATAAAAGGAAGCATTGAGAAATATTTTCTCAATTTATTTTACAAACTACAATAAGAAACTCTTGTTAAAACAAAATTTAATTAATTTGCACATGCTAGTTTAGAAATAATGACAAATTTACTTTGTGTTGAAGTGTGTCAACGATTTTTCATACACAAGCAAACTTTAAAAAACAAGTTTTAAAAACAAAGAAATAAACTGAACACCAACCATTCTGAGCAGTTTCATGATAGAGCCTCTCCAACCTGTTGTTGTTCCTTAGCAACTCAAGCACATTCCGGTATGCTTCCCATAAAAACTTCACCCATGGTGTCAGTAAGACACGATCGGAACGATCCTGAGCATCTTCTGAACTTACCGATGACAGCAGTAAACTATGGAACAGATATTTTAAATTGTATACATTGCGTAGTATATACTGCGCTACTAATCACTGATAGGGGCAGCGCATTCTTTTGATACTATAATTCAGTACTGATTGATTGGATTTTGAAGGTAATCATGTCATAATAGTATGGGAGGGAAGATTGTCTATTGTTTACATGATTCCCAAGTCCTCAATCTATCAAACGACTGCCTCTTTGATACACTTGAATTCATTCCATTTGGTGTGCCACAAAATCATGTACAAATGCGTAAAACATAACAAACACAGCTCCACCAGAACCTTGCGCAATCTTAAAAGCGGTGCACAATTTTAAGGATTGTAAAAGCACGCTTCGAAAAATCTTAAGATAGAACAATTCAGTAAATTGCGCAGAACATATACACAAGTATATAATTTGTAAAATATATCTCACCCTTCTGGAGTTTGCACTTGATCAAGATCTTCAACTGTTACAATGTCTATGGATTCATTTCTTGCTTCATCTGCCTTTTTCTCAGCCAATTTCAAAAAAAATGAAATGATTTCCTCCAAAGAATTGAAGTTGATCTGTTGACAGATTAGTTTGTATTGGTATAAACCTTCTTTAGCATTGACAGATCGTTTCAAGTTGACACACAGTGTTAAATATGTTTGAAGAATCGCCTCATGAATCTTCTGCCAACTTCTATGTTTTTTACTTTTGATGACATCATACAAGACATCTAATGCAGCTTCCTGCTTACCAATGTCAATGAATTCTATAAAAAAATTAAACCAATTTTTCAATATACTACCAATTAAAATCTTGTTTCATCACATAAATTACTTGTGTTATCTAAAAGTACCTTTTCTCTATGATAATATAGACTTGTACCAAGCCATTAATTTTGGCTTTTTAGCACCCAATGATCAAACACTGAAAATCTTTAAATGTGACTCTCTGTGCCATTTTGAAATACAAATTCCTCAAAATAAGCTTATAAAGAGTTATTCTTTATAATTTAAAAACCGTCAATCCGCATTGAAAGAACAAAACCATTTTAAAAAATAGAAAATTAAGTCCATTTCAATAACGAACTTGCAGCCTGCTATAAAAACCTTGAATTTAATGAAACCCCACTCTCTAGTTAGTGAGGTATGACATAAATATACCATTAGATATGATTCGAATCGATAGATAGTAAATTTTTATTCATTTCAGTTCATTTAAATTAGTTATATAAGAACACGGTTAAAAAAGTTAGACTTTTGCTTACCGTTAGCCCTTTTAAGAGCATTCTCCGGCTTCTGGAAATACTGTACCATCGTGGTTAACAAGATTTTATAGAACACTTTTTTATATATGTTTAATCACAATCACCAATTATACTCAAATTACTTTAGTTTATAAAAAATCAGATGCGTCGTTTTATAGTATGTTGGTTCACTGAAGAATAAACAAAACGTTGCAAGTGCCCGGTACACAACGTTTTTTCGACGTCAAACTCTGATCGAATTTAGGTCGAAAAAATGCGCGCATTTTTAAGACGTCTTATCGACGTCGATTCAACGCATTTAAAGTACGCACTCTAAATTAAGATTTTTTTCGACGTTCAAACGACGTCTTTAATATGCGGTGTATCGACGCGTATTTTTTATACCATGTTTCAATGCATTTTCGACCGGTATCCTGATGGTAGAGAAAACTTAACCGGGGGTTGCTCTGTGATAAATTTAATTTTTATCCTAGCATAATTTCAATTCAGAATTTTTATATCCCAGTTTCCAGATAGAATTTTAGTGATTTATAAAGGATTTTCTCAATTAATATCAAAGCATTTGAAAAGGTTAACTTTTTTTTATATTCATGCTGATGACACACCCCCGTGCAGCTAGTTTCGTAATATTATTTTCCGCTTGCAAGCGGGAAAGGCGGGAACTATTAAAGAGAAAGCGCCGAGAAGACACAAAAGAAACAAATTAGCCGGTAGGTTGAATGTTGAATACATAAAGAGTTTTGAGACGAGTATCAAGAACTAGTTGCCTTCCTTTAATTTCTAACTGTCTTATGTAAATCAATTTGTAATATTTGTGTGTGTTTTTACAGCACTTTGATTGATTTAATGTTAGTAGCAAAATTAAATTACTTTAATTTTCTTCTTTTCTTGAGATTATTTCTTTCCTTTCTTGAGGTAATATTATATCCCGCTATCTTATAAACAATACTTCCTTTGAGACAGATCATCAACAAAGCACTTAAATAATATTTGCTTTTATTTCATAGCCCTCCACGTATCTTTTTCAATTCTCCAATATCTTCTCCTGCTGTGCTGTAGTAACTCGACAACCAGGTCAGAAGAGTGAAGAGATAAAACTACACATCAAGTAAGTAGAGTTAGCTATAAATTAATATAAGTGTAAAAAAGTTCTTATCAATTTCTTTTTTTTCAGAACATCGACGCCTGAAGCTGAAAATGAATGATGTGATGGACGATTTCAGTTTTCCCATGAATTCTCCTATTAGGTACTTTTTTTCTCAGTTATACCTTGTTTTAATTTTATTTGAGTCTACTTGCAGAGGCCATAACTTTTGACTAGTTAAAGGAAATAATAAAGGAAAATCTTCTTATTTTATTTGAAAGAGCTTTCCAACGATGGTCTGAGGTCTGAGCAGGTCTGAGCGTCATTTTTATAACTTTCTATATGCTTTCAGATGAAAAGATTCCGCCAAAGAAATGTTATAGATCATGCAAAATATACAGGAGAAGTTGAACCATCTGGTTGAAAAAGTTGAAGGTATATGTTTAATGTTGCATATTTTGGTTACACTCATGTAATAAATAGATGTTTAAACCATAAAGTGCTCCCCAAACAAAAAATAATAATAAATTGTAGCTAATGTGCTTTTTTATAATTTCAATTATCTTAAATATTTTTCCACATATAATAGTGTTTTTGCACCGTCTCTGGAGCTGTCAAGATTTTAGAAAAACATTTTCATTATTTGTTGTGTTACAAAAATTCAAGTTTACATTTATTTTATTTACTCTTTAACAGAATCAATGAAGTTGGTCTCTGAGCGGCAACTAAAAATTACAAAGTATTTGGTGAAGTTGGAAGAAAAGTATCTTCAAATACTGTTTCAGAAGAAAGCAAGATCGACATTGTCAGCTCACAAGTAGAGCTTAATGACATTGAATGAGGAATTAGTGATGATGGTACTCGTCAAAAAATTGATTACGAGTTAAAATATTGTGTGTATATATATATATATTGAATATTGTTGAATAATGTTGCAAAATATACGATTAAAATTTAACTATGATTGTTTTCTTGATTGTTGTCCATGACTATTTTGATCCCATCAAAAAACTCAACCAATTGTCCTTTTGTAGCAATCAATGCCATTTAATCTGGTTTTTGACTTAAAATTATCAAAAAATTGATTTCATTGTGTTGCCTATATCTTTGTGCTAAACGATCTAGAAAACGTTTTTCGACCTTATTTATGCCAAAAATATACGTCGAATTGACGCATTTAAATCACGTCTATACAACGTCGAAAAAGCGGACAAAATCGACCATTTTTCGACGTATGGAAATGCGTTGATTCGACGTCTGGGTGGGTTCGAGTTTGATGGTTGACCGTAAAATGCTGCAAAAGATACCAATAACATTACAGTAATCATTCAATAAACTCTTATTAACGCCCCTCTAATAAAACCTCTCCTTAAACATCAAAACTGTTTTAAACACCTCCATATTTTAAACGCCTCCTGCTAGAAAACATACAGTAACATTTCGAATATAAGCCCGGGTGAAAGTCATCCTTTCGGAAGTATTTCTCAGACGCGTTTTCAAGCTCTGTGCAGAAAACTTTTTGCGAGTTAGAGTTTGCTTGATAATGATACCATTTATTTTCTTGCAAAAATACAAACTTCTTGTTTTTTTAGTCACGTCCCAAAAAACCGCCCCAAATTCTGAAGAGATAGATTTTGAGTCTGGAACCCTTTTCTTTTTACTTATTTATATCAAATTCGAAAAAATTATTTCTGCAATCAAGGAACACCGTTAACCATTAAATGTCAATCGTGCACAGTTGAAACTACTGTCACTTCATTAAAACTATATATAAACTTCATTAAAACTATTATATAAATGAATGAAGAAATATACTATAGAAGAATACTATCACCTTGGGTGAACAAGAGAATTGCTCGAAGTGATAGTATTTTTCCTTATTCATTTATATATTATTTTGTGTGTTAGTTTTAGTACATTTATTGATATGAAATTTAACAGGCGCAAACATCATCAACTCTAACGAAAATGATGATAGTTTTGAAAGCATGTCCCTTGACACATCACTTTTACTTGCGGAATCAGAATGTGATCCTAACTACAAAAATATTAAAGGAATTGACTCGACATATTTTACTGTAGATAGTTTTAGCGCAAAAGATTTTTCAGGTTCTTCTGTTTTACACCTAAATATTCGAAGTTTACAAAAAAATTTCGAACATCTGAAACTGTTTCTGAACACATGCAAAACAAAGTTTGACGTCATATGCTGAGACATGGTGTGTGTGAAAATCCCATTATTAAAAACTCATTATACCAGCTGCCAGATTATACATTGATTGAACTGCCGCGTGCTTCTGGCAACACGGGCGGTGGAATTTTAATGTATGTTTCTGGCTGTTTGTCCTGCATTGTTCTTAAAAAGTTTATGACGTCAAACGAGCATGCTGAGATGCTATTTGTGGAAATACAGCTGTCGTTCAGGAAAATCATTATAGTTGGCGTCGTTTATCGCCCACCAAATGGAAAAATAAAAATCTTTAAGACCGCACTAAAATCTATTTTCAAATTTACTAACCAACAAAAGAAATCTCTTTGTATTTTTTTTTTCTTTCTTTTTTTAGTTAGGAAATACACAGGAGAGGCAGGGACATTTCATGACAAATTTATTACGCTTTTTAATAATTGCTGTCCGGTAGAAGAAATTAGTTTAAAGAGAAAATCTTTTTTAAATCCCTGGTTTGACAAAACGCTTATAAAATGTTCCAGAAGAAAACAAAAACTTTATAATAAATTCTTAAAATCTAGAACTGCTCAAAACGAAGTTATTTATAAAACCTATAAGAAGTTTTATGAACAGCAAATTTTCACAAAAAAACAAAAATATTATTCTGACTTGCTTCAAAAATTAAAGGGTAACATTAAAAAAACATGGTATGTAATAAATGAATTAACCGGACGTTCTAAAGTATTCCTTGTAAAATAACTGTAAACAATACCAATATTACTAACAAAGGTAACATCGCTACTGAATTTAACAACTTCTTTGCTAACCAGGGGCGTAGGGAGGGGGGTCGTTGGGTGCGTACGACCCCCCCCCCCCTTTTTGCTTTATGTGCCCTTTTACAATCAGGTCGTTTCTTTGTAGACAAGGTTAATTTATTATTATTTTAATTTATTATAATAAAGTATTCATTGATTAAGCAAACAGTTGTTTTGCATCAGAATTACACAAACTAAACTTTTACTACCACCAAGCTTCTGATTTGCTTTTGGTATTCACTCACTCCTGCTAACTTTCGAACGTTTTTGTTGCAATTGCTGAGAAATTGGCTATTTCCTTGGGAGTAGAACCTTCCATCCCCAGATTTGCAGCAAGACAAATGCACGGAAATAATTTACCTCTGGGAAATCCTATTGATTATTACCGTTGCTCCTTTGTTGGATCGCTTGATTTTAGAGATGAAATTTTGTTTTAACAAATTGTCTCTCATTGCCTCAAACTTGTTGATCTTGGTTCCTTCAATCTTATGTAGTCGTTATGAGATTGAGTTGACAAATGTTCTCCAACAATACGCAGTTGATCTTCCAAACATTGATGCTGTTCATATAGAAATCCGCAACTGGAAACGATATTGGTCTTCCGTGAGTGAATCGAAGCGTCCAGAATCGCTGGCTGCAGCAATACAAAATTGCGACAACAGCAGATTTCCAAATCTGTTTGTGCTTTTAAAAATTGGATGCACATTGCCCGTAACTTCGTGTTAATGCGAAAGAAGTTTTTCAGTTATTTGCCGCCTTCGAATTTGGCTCAGAGCTTCGATGACGATAGGCCGTCTAAGCAATTTGGCGTCGATGAACATGCATCGTGATGTCACTGTAGACTATGATGATGCCGTTAAGACTTTTATGCAACTTCACCCTCGTAGAATATTTATGAAAAATATGATATTTGAATAGGTCGCAAATAAGAAAAAATTTTTTGTAATATTTAATAATCATGTGATTTGCACGTATTCTTTCTGATTTAGAAAGAATCTTGTGAAAAGAATTACCCTTTTTAGATCTCACGGTGACGAACATCGGCCCTTTTTCTCAAATTACGCCCCCCCCCCTTAAAAATTTCTGCCTACGCCCCTGCTAACGTTGGGTCTACAATTGGAGAAAAGGTTTCACCATCTAAAATGCATTTTTCAGATTACTTGACAACTTTTAACGGAGAGATGCCAGAAATCAATGCAACTGCATCTATTGAAGAATGTTTTACTTCAATGAAAAGAAACAAAGCTCCTGGTTATGACATGATTACCAGCAATATTATTTTTGTTGTAAAAGATGAAATACTCTCTGTACTCTCCCACTGTATCAACATTTCTTTTATAAACGGAGTCTTTCCTGATAAACTAAAAATAG
Source organism: Candelabrum cocksii (assembly GCA_963930725.1). NCBI lineage: Eukaryota > Metazoa > Cnidaria > Hydrozoa > Anthoathecata > Candelabridae > Candelabrum > Candelabrum cocksii. Next base: position 16,551,251 of record OZ005665.1, on the reverse strand, counting down.
CTTGTGTTTCCCCAATCTTTAAAAAAGATCATCCCTCTGATATGTGTAATTATAGGCTTATTTCTATACTTTCTGTCTTCTCTAAACTCTACGAAAGAACAATGTATAAAAATCTCTATTCTTATCTTTTAAATAGAAATCTTCTTTATAAAGGCCAATTTGGGTTTCAGTCAAAATGTTCTAGGTACTGAGCACGCTATTGTCAGCCTTGTAAATACCTTATCCATCACGTTAGACAAGACCTCATACAGTATTGGAGTATTCCTTGACCTTTCAAAAGCATTTGATACGGTTAACCATAAAATACTGTTAGAAATACTAAAGATTTATGGTGTCAATAAACTGAACCACAAGTGGATCCTAAGCTATCTTTCGAACAGGTCTAAATTTATAGCATACGATGACTCATCTGAAACAGACCAGATTTCGATAACTTGTGGAGTTCCGCAAGGTTCAATTCTAGGACCTCTCTTATTTCTTATTTATATTAATGACATTTTTAAATCTTTAAACTACACTCAATCTATATGTTTGCTGATGACACTAACCTTATTTACAGTAACAAAGATATAAAAACTCTTTTTTTAAATACTAACAAAGACTTAATAAGTATAGATGAATGGTTAAAAGCTAATAAAATTTCACTTAACGTTACCAAAACTAATTATATTTTATTCCATAACGTTAACCAGCGCGATAATATACTTTTAAAATTACCGGATCTTGTTATACGTAATAATAAAATACAAAGAGTTAGGACTACAAAGTTTCTGGGTCTTAACATTGATGAATATCTAAGCTGGGATCATCACATAAGCTACATAGAAAAACACTCATCCAAAATATTGGCCTTACTTTATAAAGTAAGATTTTTCCTGGACGAAAGCTGTATGAAACAAATATACTTCTCTTTAATGCATAGTTATCTATCTTACGGTAACATTACGTGGGCGAGTAATTATAAAACAGAACTGACTAGACTTCTATCTATGCAGAAACATGCGTGTAGAATTATAAAGAAAAAAGTAAAATGGAACATGCTTTACCCTTATTGCGCAAATTAAATATTTTAACGATTTACGATATTAATATTTACCAACATCTTATATTTATGTACCGTTTCAAAACTGACAATTTTCCTGTCATTTTTAATCACATCTTTTGTAGAATATCAAACAACAAATATAATAAAAAGAAGAAATGTGGAATAACTTTGAAGAGCCACTAAAGAACGCAAATAATATAATCGCTTTCAAATCTTCAACAAAGAAATCCATTTTATTAAAATATAACTATTTTTTTGTCTTTTTTTACGTTGATATCTAGTTGTCGCAGAATTATATATATTACATATTGTATAATATGGGATATTGCTACAGTTGATAAGCAACAGTGGGTTTTATGAAAAGGATTGACTGACTTGTCAGCAAGGCCTTCTTTAAATCCACGCCAATAATTTCCTACACTGTACTTTATACGATTTTAGCTACAATTTCTTTATTGTAACATTTTATATACTAACAAACTGTTCATTGTACATTTTTATTGGTAAACAAACAAGAAAAAAAAACAAGAAAAAAACTGATTGATGGAGGTTTATAGCGACTTAGAAAATGTTACTAAACTTTTCAACGTGAACTGCAAGGCAAACATCCTGGACGAGGATATTATTGATATCAGAAGACTTGACGTGAAGACGGCTCATTGTCGTTGGACGATTTGCAGTTTTTGAATTGATGGTTTGTTAGAGAAGGAATGGTCGCGGAAAAGTTGTTGTAGTTCTTTCACGAAATCGGGAATCTCTGTGGTGAGTTCTAAGGGGTTATGTCACTGGAGGGAGATGGTGGATTGAAATGACTTTTGAAGTGTTCGATGAGCTTTTCAGGTTGGCAGGAGTTTGGAGGAATTTTGGAATGGTGGATTGTGATTTGGCATTAGCAAAAAGTTTCACAACTTGACGATTGACTGCAAAACGTTTGATTTTTTCAGCTTCGGAATGGACAAAAGTTATTTTTTGTCCTAATCTATGATCTTGCGCAAGAGTTGTTTGATGGAGAAGGACTTTAAGTGCAGGATTACCACGTCAGGGAGGATCGTTTCTGTCGCTGGTTTTTCAGGTAATTTCTGCATCAGTCACCTCGTTGAGTACCCTGATGATTGCAGCTTTGCTGACGTCGGTACTGTTGGGGTCTTCAAGTTTGTAAAACTTTTCGTCGAGAGTCAAAACGTTGTTGGGTGATATTGTCGACGGTAAAAAATTCCAAATAAGGTTTTTTTGCTTCTTTTTTAGGATGCGTTTTTTGAATCTCGCGACCTTCGATTTTGGTGTTGTCAGTGTTGAAGCCACCAGTTTGTGGTCATAATTATAATCGTAAGAGCTACGGACGCGGCAGTGACGTATTGCCTAAACCAATCACAACAGAAGATATAGTCTTCATGATTGAGAGTTGTTTTTATCCCTGGCGAAGTTGATCATGCGTTTGCCGTTATCGTTGTTGCGATGTCCACTGACTTTGAACGCATACTAGCTAATTTCCCAGTAGCGGTCGCATTGAAGACATTGAGAATAATAAGTTTTTGGTTTTTCTCAGTTTTGCAGCATTTTTGAAGTTCTTGGTAAAATAAAGTTTTGGTGCTATTTGTGAATGGGTTTGTAGGAGGAGATGATTGGGGGTGTCAAGAGCGACACCTTGTTATAGTAGACACTTAGAGCCACGCCAGTGAACTTTGTATTGGAGTCCATCGATGTCAATGATAGTAATTGCCTTGTTTAAGTCTCTCGACTTCTTAAAGAGCGCAAATCGATAATCCACTGTCGAACAGCTTCTTCAAGTATACAGTTGTCTGAACCAGTTTGGATTTTGTTACAGTTTTGCTGTTTGTATTTAAATGAAAGTTCGTTATAAAATAATACAAGTAGTAACAATAAGCATTTTCTCCGTCCTTTGTCAATGTCAATTCACCCCCCCCCCCCCCCCCCCCCCCCTAATATTTTGGATAGAAGTAGTAAATCACACGATCTGCAATTTATTTGTTTAACATCTCACGGTCAATGCAATTTTTTTTTAAATTTTTGCAAACAGTTCTTATGTACAAAGCTAAAAAAGATAAAGACTCTTAGTAGTTCTACCCAACTGTTTTCTTGCGGTTTCTTTTCTTGACTCAAGTATGCGACTCTGATTAACAGTTATATTCATTACATGCTTACAGCATCAGTTTTTTTTTCAATAATAACTTAAATACGATCTACTGTAAACTGCTATTTATAATAAGCCAAAGGTGAGGTTAAAGTGGTGCCAAGGTCAAAGTTGTAGAGCCAGATCATAGGCTTATAAAGAGAGAGGTTAAAGTGGTGCCAAGGTCAAAGTTATAGAGCCAGATCATAGGCTTATAAAGAGAATTTGATAGCAAAACGTTAAATTTAACACAATGTTTTCCAAGCATCAATCATACTAAAATATCAACTTTCAGGTGTAGTTTCATTAGCTACATCAGACGTTGACGACATCGTATCGTACGTAGAAGTTGCTGTCCGTATCTTCTACCGTTATTGAACTCTCGGAATATTATGACAGACCACAAGACCCAACTGACAACAGAAAGTTGTAGATATATGTATTTCTAATTTTTGACACGGCTATCCTGTATAAAGATTCGTAAATAAATAATTTTTTTTTATTGTTGTTGCTCAGAACAAGGCCTTAAAGGCCACTTAAGTGTAAAGAGCTAGAAAAGTTACAGGGAAAGTTACACAGTTTTCAGATATCGATGAACGTTTGATTTGAACAGTTGAAGGTTATAGACCGATGGAAAGCATGTAGAAGGAAAGGAGTTCCAAAGTCTGGATGTTCGCGGGAAAAAACTGTTCTTATAGAAATCCCTGTGACAGTTTGGAATACAAACAGTCCATTGGTGAGAAGATAACAAAAATCTAGTTGTACGATGAAAAATTCTAGGAGAAGGTGTGAGAGATGATAGTTCGCTTGAACAACGTCCATAAAAAAACTTGTAAAGAAAAGCTACGTTTCGCCGGTGTGGTAAGGAGTCCAGTTTCGAAGATAAGTTTGCGGCGATTGCGTTGCAAACACGCCGTTGAATACGGTCTAACAAGTTCAAGTAATTCGCAGGAGCACCTGCCCAAATGTAGCAGCTGTATTCTACGCAAGGACGTATTGAAGATTTGTAAAGGTAAAGGATACACTCAGGGGTGAGGTAACTCATTTCTCGTAAAAGAGAACCAACCTTCATAGCAGCTGATTTTGCAATGGTTTCAATGTATGAACGCCATGAGAGATTGCTTGTAAATATGAGGCCAAGAAGTTGAAATGAATTGTTTTCAGGCAAATGAGAACCGTTCATCAAAATTTGAGGTAAATAAGCTTGCTTGAAATGATTAATGGAAAGAAGACTAGTTTTAGATGTATTGAAATTAACCAGCCAATTCTTACCCCATTCAACTACCGTATTGAGATCTTTGTTGAAATCAGAGGCCAAATTAACCTTAACACAATCGTCTGATTTATCAAGACAGGAATACAATGTGGAATCGTCAGCGTAAATAATGGTTTTGGATGATAAATTGTCTGGGAGATCGTTTATGTAAAGTAAGAACAGGGTTGGTCCGAGAACTGATCCTTGGGGAACACCAGCATTGATGGAAAAAGTGGAAGATGAATGACCACTAAGAACAACCTTGAGTCTACGGTTGGAAAGGAAGGAGAGATAATTTTGAAAAAGGAACCTTTTAAACCATATGCTTTGAGTTTATGCAATAGACCCAGATGCCAGACTTTATCAAATGCCTTGGAGATGTCAAGAGCAACTGCTCGCGCTTCACCTTCACATCAAGGGCACGATAAAAACGTTCAGTTACAACTGTCAAAACATCAGCAGTGGAACGACCAGAACGAAACCCGTACTGGGAATCATAAAACAAATTATTTTTTTCAATAAATTCCACTAAGGTCTGGTTACCAGACCGTTATTAGAACGGTCACCACAATTTCTAAAAATTGGAGTAACGGAGGCAAATTTCCAAGATGAAGGAAAACAAGATTCACCCAAACACTTTTTGTAAACAGCACACAAAACGGGAGATAACTCGGTAGAACACCTCTGAAGAACAATTACAGGAATTCCATCAGGTCCTGTAGCTTTAGTTGAATCCATTTTGGAAATTATCTTGGAAACGTTATCCGGAGATATAAAGCAATCCTGTAAAGTCTGGTCAGTTTTTGAGGTGAAATATGGGAGATCGTGTCCAGAATCATCGAGGGTAGAATGAGAACTGAAGAGTTTAGCAAATAGTTCAACTTTATCTTTAGATAAATTAATGACTTCAGGACTATTGAATAGTGGAGGCACAGATGATTTAGAATTGCCCCGGACATTTTTAATGATACGACAAAATTTACATGAACCCATTTTCTTTGAATTGATATGATCTTTAGTTCTTTCAGCAAAAACAGTTTTTGCTTTACGAACAACATATTTACAGTTATTGCGAGAGACAATAAACAATTTTCTGTTAAGATCAGTCACATCACGTCGGTAGCAATAAAAGAAATGATTACGATGGACTATGGCTACAGCACATGCTGGCGAAAACCAAGACGAAGAATGAGGTTTTATCTGATATTTCCTTGAAGGAACGAATAATCTTATTGCTTCAGATATTATTGAAGGAGTTTCATTAACACAATCATCAGTTGAGTTGGAAAGAATTTCCTTCCAAGGGACAGACTGAATGTGTGCTTGAAATTTTTGCCAATCCGCAAGATCATATCTAAAGTAGGTTCTATGCCTGGGATGTTCAAGAGAAACTTGTCTATTGAAGTTAACTTTGACCGATTTAACAACATGGTCAGAACGACCTAAAGGAGCACTATGAGATATTTTACAGATGTCAGGGTTAGAGGTTAAAAATGAATCCAACAAGGAAGACGATTAACTGGATTGATCAGGAATGCGGGTTGGAAAATACACCAATTGCGAGAGAGATTGAGATATTGCAAAGTTATAGGTGTCAACCCCAGAGCTACTTGTTCCGTTAGAGAATTTTAGCCAATGTTTATTCAAGTTCAAGTTCAATTTGTTTATTTACTATATAATAAAAAAAATACAAAAATACATAGAAAAACAAATTACAAAAATATATGGTTGGTATCACTCGATAGCATAAAAGCTGAACAATGTAGTGACACTACTACAGTATAAATATAAGTAAAAAATATGATGAAAATATATATATATATATATATATAGTTGGGAAAGATACACACAACATAAAATACAAACCACCAAGCAAAACATATATTTGTTTAATTACACTAGGCTAAACAAGGTTTACCCCTGATGCTAAGTTTGACTAAATTAGAAAATTGTTTACTGTTTAAGTCAAAAATAGAATTTAACTAATGCCTGTTTTTATATTTTATATCAAAAATATTTTTATTGTCTTTAATTGATTTGTTCCATTCAATGATGCTTTGGTGTTTAATTGAGTATTTGCCATAAAAAATTGTATTATATGAACAAATTTTAAGTTCATTAGCTAGGGCATTGCGAGATGGATAAAGATGAAAATGACAAAGTTTTGTGAAGAAATTGCCAATCAAAGGGGGGATATTTTGGTTTATTGAATCAAAAACAAACATAATGTTGAGTAGTTTAATAGTAGACAAAAATAGAAAGATATTAAATTTAGTAAAAGCAGCAGTTACATTTGATTGAAAAGATTGAAAATTTATAATTCTTAGAGCTGATCGTTGAATAGAACATAATTTATTTAGATTTGTGCTTCTTTTTTGGCCCCAAATTTGACAACAATAAGTTAAATGTATGATGTACAATAAGTATGATGAATGTTAAAGTCACCGAATACAAAGATGTTTGTTGAGCGATGATTAAGAAGAGCTAAATCAGCGGACTTTGAAACTGATTTGATAACAGAACAGTCTTGAGAAGATGGAGAACGATAGAGGAAAAATAGAAAACTAGTTGAATGTAGAAGAGACAAACAAAAACACATGAAAGGATGATCGGGGTCTTCCAGGTGAATTTCTCGAGATATTGGTAACGTTTCCTTAACATAAACTGCTAGACCATGCATATGAATACAGGAGTCTATTCTAAACAGAGGTAGATATTTTGGAACAAGGAAATCATTAGAAGACATACCAGCGTATAGATTAGATTCACAAAGTGCTAATACATCCGGATTATTCTCAATCAAAAAAGCCTCAACATCTGTAAAATTTGTTATTGATATTACAAAATGCCAAAGAGAAAAGAGGATGAGATTTCATAATTCTCTTGACTTTGTTACAAGATTTGTTATTCAATGATTGAATATTGGCACTTAGACAGCCAAGTTTCGAACTTTTACAAGCCTTATTACAGGATTCATCTTTCCTGTCACTACCCAAACTTTTCCGTTTTTTGGATTAGTAGCTTGTAAGTTGTTAACCTCCTCATACATAGAAGTTGTTGCTTGGCGCTGTTGGTAAGTTCTGTCTGGATCAATGCGATATTTCTTGGTATTTTTGGAGGCATTTAGTATTGATGATTCACTAATGATTTGATCTCTCATTGATTTTGTTTTTAGTTTTAAACGCATTCTCCGAGGGTGAGATATATAAATACCATCTGTCGAATCATTCGCTTCTGTTGTAGATTGAACAGAGCCAATTCTTGATACATTATAAAAGTCAGATTCTGATATATTAATGTTCAACAAAGATATTATCCTAACCGCTTCAGCAACGTCATGTTTTTTCCTTTCTTCAATATCGCGAGATGTGGATTTATTAATGATGATAATGATATGATGATGATAATGATATGATGATGATGATAAAATTTTCTCTTTTTTTGCTCTAGAGATTCCTTATCTACAGCAGCAATTACACGGTTAGTAAGAGTGTTATCCCTTGGGGCTACAGCATCAGCCCACGAAATATTACTTTCGACACTAGGGATTGGTGTTTCATATTTATTTTTCATAACATCAAGAAGATCTGAGATTTGCTTTTCATGTTTTTCAATCGATTGTTCAAGTTTCTTGTGTTTAGTTTCAAAATTTTCTAAAACAGTTTCAATCTCATTGAAATCTAGCGAATTATTTTCAAAAATACTAGCTATTAAAGAAAGAGTGTTTTTAATTGACGTGTTGCTTGCTTCAATGTTCATTAATCAGATCTCCAAATTTTCAAAGTAGGCACTACAGCGAGCATCAATATCTTTTTCCATGAAAACAGCGCTAAGTGCAGGTTTTGCACAATCAGGACAAAACCAGAAATTGTCGTTTCGCTCGTGTAACATTTCAACTACATTGACATCCAAGTTACAACATTCGCTACAAAAGAAGTTTGAGCAACGAGTACAATGTCTAAAATGTAACAGATTTCCTTGCATAGAACAATTTTCATTAGAACATTTCGTTGTTAGATTCCGATATTTATTGAATTGGTCAGGTCTTTTTAAGTTTCTGCCATATGAAGATTTTCCAGATGCCATATCGTTACGGATATTGTAACAATGAAATGTTAAAAGTTGACGTGTAGTAATACAGAAGTACTGAAAGATGTTCTGTATCCGATATACTAAAAAGAACCACCTCGACCATCCAATGACCCGCGTGGGAATTTAGGCTTTTGATTATCTAAAACAGAGTACACACAAATCTGTGAAAACTGATGCAAATAAAATCGAGGAATGAATTTGGGTTATCGGAGGAGGAACAAAATTCCCATGCCGTTTATTATAAAAAAAAACAAAAATAAGAAAGCGGGAAGTTAGCAAGAAAAATAGAGATAGACATTATGCTTCAATCGTTGGTAAAGCAAACTGCGCGATAAAACAATCCATTATTAATTCGGTTTGTTCAGAACGGAAATTCAGTTGCTACGGAAATGTGACGTCACATTATGTGGCGAGTAGGGAACTCGACAAGGAAAAGCATGTGTCCGCGACTTGTTACCCCTACGAGTTGATTTCGATTAAAATTTCAGGCATTCTTTGTCAAACAAAACAAAAAAGCTTGGAAATAAATGTGCGAGTGAATCTATGCAACGAGAAATAGGAAACCGTAGCATAAGGGAGTTGTGTTTTTTTTCCAATACACATACTGTACATGAAACCCAGTTAAAAATGCTCTTTCATATAGACGGGCAGTAATTGAAACAATAATTGAATTTCAGTGATGAAATTAATACTTGATCGTTCACAAAAAGTCTCATAAATAACTAAAAAAACACAATAAAAAAGTTAAAAACAAAGTGTGAAAGAGTGTGAAACCAGAGGTGACAGAGAAAATGAATTTAGGAGAGATAAAACGATTATTAGACAGCAGTAGCATCAATATCACCATTAATACTGCCATTTATCTCCTCGAGTTGAACAGTCGTTTCTGATTCTCTACCATTTTGTAACTTTGTATCTGTTGCTAGTAGATCGGTTATCGAGAAAGAAGTTTTGGTTAGACACTTGGTAACTCTCGGCGAAGTTTGACAGTCTTTAGGTGGAGGCGGTGATAGGTCAGGATCACTGGCATTCTTTGGAACGTCTATATGTGGATTCTCATCAAGATGCAGGTCATCACAACCATTAATAATTGTCTCAGGCTCGTCGACCACTTTAGTCCTGTCAACCTCCATACATTCAGTGAAGTCTTTAACTGTTTCACAATCATCATTTATTGTTGTTGTTTCAGCAGTCCTTTCATCTAACGAAACATGGCCTTGTTCAACAAGTGATTCGACCCCAGTAGGTTTTGCATCTGTGTTTTTTAAGAGCACCTTCTCCTCCTCAAGCTTACCGTTGAGGATTTTCGCGTCTTTCAACTGCTGCTGTAAAGTACATATAGTAGCCTGCATACCTTCCATATCTTCGTCAAGTTGTATGACAAACTCATTCATTTCTAAAGTTAGAAATCAAATGTCACGTCATTAAAAATAACACAATCAGGTGTAACTGTGCTGTACCATCTTGGCTTGCTTTAAGTTCCTCGCTGTATTTCTTCTGCAGAGAAAGCTCTGCCTCTAATTGCGCTATGCGACCTTGGGAAAGTTGTTTACCGAGTTCCTGGTTTTCTTGGATTAACATTCGACATTTGGCCATCAACTTCTTCCCTGTAACGCTGAAACAAAAAAACAGTTGACGTGTCTGATGTTTTAAGTGTTATAAAGATAATAATAAAGACTCGTAAAATACCAAAATATACATTTTTCAAACAATTTAAATTTTATTCATAAAAAATATAAGATAATTTAAAGTAATTTATTAAATAAAGATATAAAAAAGACTGCACGTGACATTCAAAGTGTTAATCAATGATTCCAAAATCTATAACATGCACATCTTCTGTGTGAATTTGATTCGCAGACAATATTTCTCACGAACTATCCATTATCTATCCAGTTATGAATTGCTAATTGTAACCACAATAACCCGGATATTTCATGGATGTTTGGTCGGTTAGGTACATGCTAGCAAACATTTCACTTATGGGACAATGCAACAACCATATTATAGTTGTAGGCTTAGTACTGTTTCATTTCGCAATCGAGAGCCGGTTCGAAACTCAGATCAGAACACATTACGGTTGAGTTCTTGGTCATTCGTCGCATGTAATCGAAGGAAATCAATTTGAGCATATGACTATGCAATTATCGCAGACGTAATAGATGTCCTAAGTACACCAGGACTACACCTTCGTGAACCATTCCAGCATGTGCAATATTTGAACACCATGTTGATTACAAAATTGTAATTTTATGATTTAACGATCAGTCAACTAACTGACCAAAACCATTTGACTATTCGATTGGAATCAATCTCTAAAGAGAAAGCTGCTCGATGCGCAACAACTCTTGCATTGAGTTAAAAACTTGCAACGATTTATATTGGAAAATACTCAATTAATAATACCAGGCTGCATTGGTACATCAAAAACACAACTTTCTGTAAAAGACATCACATAATAACACAATGATTGCTTTGACCAATTTTTGCAAATTTTGCAAGTGGAACTGCTTTATAATGCAAAACTGAAATTCAAGCAAAACTCCACACAAAATAAATAATGCCTTAAAATATCTGAAAAATCATACTTACTTATCATATATAAAATGAATATTATTGCAACTTTAAAGGAAGTAGAAATTTACATTGTGCAAGATTACTCGTCGAAATTGTCAACAAGTTTATGGATGGAAATGTCTCCAAATTCCAAATAATTTAAATGAGTCGTCCCTTGCTCAACAGCCAGATTATTATCATGTTCGTTCAAAATGGACAGGGATAAACTGTTCTTCGGGGTCGTTTCACCAGTGCATATTGTCATGGAAACGAACAATAGTTTAACAACTCGGTTTTTTGTTAATAGCTTTACCTGTCGGGTGTGAATTTCCACGCGTTTAAATCGTTTTGCGCCTGTTCGAGTTTATCTTTAGTCTCTGTAAGTTCTGTTTTCATTTTTTCAAAAAGTAAATTAACAGCTGGATCGATTAACAAAGTTTGTAACTGTGCCGTTGACGGTGTTTGAGATTGCTTTAACTCTTGATACTGATTCTAAATAAGTGCATAAGACCAAATTTACAATGAGTTAAAAAATCAAAAATTCATAAGAAAAATGCTCACAACTAAATCTTGCATTTCTTGTTCCTTTGTCGCGAGTCGTATGCCAAGCACATTTTCTCTACGAGATGATTCTTGTTGTTGCAACTTTAGTTTTTCGTTAAGTGGCTTTGAGGGTTCAACTATAAAATTTTGTATGATTAAATAAGTATATAATTATTATATAAGTTGTAAAAACAAACCTAATTGTTGCTCTAGAAACTTCACATAAGACACAAGGTCATCATATCTGAAATCAAAATGCAAACATTGTCTATATATTTTCAAACTTATGGTACAAATGCAGATTAATTAAAGTAAATGCTGACAAAGTATATAAAACTTAAAACTTTGAACCTCTTTAATAACTCTTCTTTAGAAATGTTTTCTTTGTCATCAGAGGAAAGAGCAATCTTTGCTGGGGTGGATGGTGGAGGCGGAGGAGGTGATGAAATTGGCTCCATCAGCCAAGATTAAAATAGTTTACTTTCTCTACGAAACGTATATTAAACTACGTTAAATAATATCTAAATCGAATCGGCAAAGATAATAGCTAGATATATCAACGAGTCCCAGTTTGCATCTTGCAAACAACTCTAGATCATGTAAAACTTTAAATTTAATTTGCAATAAAAGCAAATTGGATTAAATAGCTGTACTGATGTAGTCTATTATTCATTACAAGTGCATACGATTAATATATCATTTCAAAATTAAATCAGGAAAAACTTTTGAAAGTTTCGAATGCAATCCACGCGCTCATTCAACCTTCCATATTTTTGAATCGGTTCATGGTAATGAGTGTTGCATCTTGGGATACATACATGGCCCCCGTTATTGTTGTTCCTGTTTTTTTTATTTGCAATTTCTTTCTTAATTTACTAGATCTATCTTACCTGCTAACTTTATGTAATGCACTTCAGAAGCTCGTGTATATTGCTATTGAGTGACTTTGGGACTATATTTAATAACGTGAAAAAGAGTGCAGACAATGTATAGCGACGGTGTCAGCACTCTAAAAGGTCAAGAAAACCAAGTTAACTACACTAGTTACGCTTTTTAAAAGAGAGATTCATGGGACTCGCGTAAAAACAACTAGCTATTATCCGTTGGGTGCGGAGTTGCTATGGCAGTGTTTTTAGCCTGTCCCAAAATGTCATTTTGGAGTGTGCTGTCTTCATATTGTTTACTCAAAGTTACATCATGTGAAAATGTAGATGAGTCAGTAGAATAGATATTCCATGCCATGGTTCTTCGTCCCGCACTTTTAGCTTTTGTTAGTCCAAAGTTTTTAAAAAAACGCAATTATAAGCAGTATTGGTATAATGATTTCATCCCACATAAAATTCGACCCGTTGAAGAGAAGATCAAAAAATTTGGATTCTTAATATTTTATTCAAATGACGTCAAAATGTCTAAAGCTTAGATCTGATCCTTATTAGAGCAAACTGGAATTGAAATATTCCGGTTTAAAAAATTGTATTCACACGCTGCACGTGCCATTGAAAGCGCAAACAATTCAAAGCTATTCTGACTTAATGTGGTGTTTGAAACAGATGAAGTTTACGGTAGATATATGTACAGTGATGTAAGTAATCTTTAGATTAATGTATATTAATACTAGCATTATCTTTTAATGAAAGCTAGGAGTACTATACTTCGCGGGTACTAATTTTCGCGGTTTTCGCGAATTTTTGCCACATTTGCGAAATTAAATACCCGCGAAATATTCTCGAAGGCAACGTTTGCAAAAATTAATTCTCGCGAAAAAAATCTGGAAAAGCTAGAATTTTTGAAGAAAAGGCGATTCTTTTAATTTAATATTATAGGAACAACAAATTATTCAGTTTTCATTTAATAAAAACCAGAACTTCATATCTTTTTTTTATTTGAGATGTCTCTGGTTGAATAATAGGTAGTCGATACCTCAGTCCCTAACAACGCGTCTTAGCAACGCTAAAGCAACGCTAAAGTTACCTAAAACTTAGGTCCTTATTTATGTCTCCTACTCATTCTTGTATGAAATATCTACTTTGACTTACTATCTACTATGCTTCTACCGTTCTAATACCATAGATTGAAACCACAAACAACAGTTTTTTTTATTTTGCATGACATGTTTGGCAGGGCGACCTTTTTTTGTCTGATCTGATTCATTTTTAAATCTTAACCTTAAATTTCGTTGACCTTATTGTAAATTAGTTTTGTTATACTTTATAGCGAATATTACCCATGCAAAATATTAAAGATAATAAAAATTTTCTCAACAAGCGAAAAGTGGTTTGAATATCATCATAAACCTTATGTAACACTTATTAATGACTTTTTGTAGACGCAAACTTTTGTGGGATTCGCGAAACTAAATACCCGCGAAATATTTTATAAACGATCATTCGCGAAAATTAATACCCGCGAAAATAAGTACTCTTAAGGTATTCAATGTCCTTCCTGACATTGTGTTTTTGCTTTGGTAAATATTACTGTTTCTTTTCTACCTTGCTGAATGCATGGAATTTAGAAAAATTAAAAAATAGTTTTAATGTATTGTTAGGTTTCAAATCTAAATACCTTGACCATTAATTAAGGTCAAAGTTTGTATGAAGCATTGCCATTATCTACAATTGGTGGTTTGCAACTTGGTTTGCCACATTCTGTGTGAACTTCGTGGAGAAATTCACTAAAATTATACAAAAAGATATTTTTAGAGAAAATTGGGTTTGTAATTTAGAACAATCTAAAAAAACTGACCTATATCTCATGGGAACGGTACAATTTTGTTGAGCTCAGCAACATTGATAGAACTGAAGTTTCATATGAAGTTACACCAATTCATTGAACGCCAATAGACACGCAAAACAAATAAAACCTACTTCAACTTTCATATGCGGGCAAGAACTCAGATTATATTGTAAAAATGAAGCTGGCTCCCCAAGTTGTAAATCACAATCAGAGAACGTTTCGCGATTATTCAAATTAATTCCATCGTGTTTTCTGTTCTGTAAAACATATATGAAAATTCCAGAAATTCCCGAACATAAACAATATACTTTAACAATAATCTTTTGTGAGCATGACAAGATGGTAATCAGAATTTCAAACTCAACAGGAATAACACGTACCGCAATGCTTCGATTAAGTGCCCAGGCGCTTTTTTAATATTTTGGTTTTAAGAGGGGCGCTTAATCGAGGGGCGCTTAATCGAGGGGGGGGCTTATTCGAGGGAGGCGCTTAATCGAAGCAAAACGGAGGTCGAAAAACAACCAACTTGAAACAAGCTCTACCGTTTCAACATGATGACTGTCCTCGCGTAAAGACCGTCTGCACTCTCCATCATGTTTCATCCAAATCAAACAAAAAACCTAAATTATGTATATCTTCTATTCTAGGAATATCGAGTATGACTGTTCCGGTTTTCAAGCCGGATCATTGAACATAGACCCCTATCGATCCCATATATATGCCTGATCAATAAATTCTTTCGGGGGTAGGGGGAACGTTCCAAAATTCTGAATTTCGGTTTTTACTAGGAGAGTGTAGAATTATAGTATAGTACGGTATTTTACACCGAAATTTATAATATATTTTATAAAATTGTGATTGTAGCAAAAAGAAGTACCGGGTGGCGCAGCTATTT
Source organism: Candelabrum cocksii (assembly GCA_963930725.1). Taxonomy (NCBI): domain Eukaryota; kingdom Metazoa; phylum Cnidaria; class Hydrozoa; order Anthoathecata; family Candelabridae; genus Candelabrum; species Candelabrum cocksii. The sequence continues at coordinate 16,536,001 of OZ005665.1, read as the reverse complement.
GATATTTCCGTCTTCAAACCATCAATAGTTATTTATTCGTTTTGTAGCAAGTAGTAAATGACAGATATAACTTCTCATCATACGGGATATCTCTTTCAAACAGAAGAAAGCTTTTGAATGCAATAAATAGTTTCACGATATTGGTTTTATATCAGTTTATTTTCATCTAATTTTTGCATATTTCGATTTTTCTTTTGCTATCGTCATTAATTGAATAATTCTTTGATAAGAAAAGAGGAGTACCGTAAATGACTGAATAAGCGCACAGGGCGCTTATTAGAAATTTTAACTTTCAGAGGGGGCGCTTATTTAGCAGGGGCGCTTATTCATTTGAATCAAGAAATCGATAAACATATAAATAACATAGTATCTAATAAAAGTCAATATAAAATTTCAAATACTACAAACTGATGAAAATGCGGGTATTTGGCGGGTCGCCAACATTCTTAAAAGGATGCTGAAGAAACGAAAAACAACATATTCACATTTCGACATAGAATTTGACATAAATCAGTATGTAAGAAAAATGCCTATATTTAATAGTTAATAATATCATAATATCGTCTTAATATCAATTTTTGTCTTTTATACGTTTGTTTGAATAAGCGCCCCCTTACAACCCAGGGGGGCGCTTATTCAGCAGGGGCGTTTATTAATATGTTTACTTCTATGGGGGCGCTTATTTGGCAGAGGGCGCTTATTCAGTCATTTACGGTACACAGTTGTTAGCATACTACGGTAAAGTATGGTTGGCGATGGTAGGAGTGGTGGCTTCTCCACTGCGAGAAAAATGAAGCTTTACTGACTGATAGTTGTGACATCTAGTAAAATTTCCACTACAGTGCAATTTATCAAATTCCATCTATTTCCCGTAACTTGCATACTTTTTCCTCGTACTAAAATGCTACATACATTTTATTGAGCACGTAAGAATTTGAGAACCGCAGAAATAGACAGTAAGAAGTAAAAAAAAAGTTAATTGTTTTTAGTGTTTTCATAATCATTTGCTTCAACAGGCTAACTCTATTTTTAAAAGATTCAAAGTTAGCTATTTGAAATAGAAACGGCAAATTGAATTGTTAAAATCATCTAGAAAGGTTACCTTCCGGAAACCGACAACAATTAATGCAGGAGGGGGTAATAAAGCTTATCACAGGAAGAAATATTCTATTCATATTTCTACGAGGAAATGATTGCTGAATGATTTCTCAACTCATTGTTCAGCATGAAAACATGTCTAATAAGTATTTTTGCATGACATCATCAAAATCGAAACATGAGCATCAAGCTTCGTGGTAGTGCAACTCTTTGTTGTTTTTATATCTTTTGCATACCTGGAACATGGAGGTTTCCTTAATGAAGCTATATTATACAAAATCTCCTATTTTTTGCTAATTGGAAAAAAGCAATTGAACTCTTCGCGATCATTTTGAATACCTAGTTAAATAATTTCTCCAGTTGATAGCTATGTTGCTAAGAGACAGTTTGCCAAACAAACAAAACTAATTAACAATCTGTACGTCAACTTTGGAAAAGTTAGGAAATAATTACGTCCTAAATATTATAGCTATTTCATTATTATACAAATGTTGTTAAATATTTCTTTAATTTTATTTCTAATTTCGTAAAGTTAAAAAATACTTTTTCACAACTGAATTTTACGTAACTTCTCGTCGTATGGATGCATTAGACAGATTTCAAACTTTTGTGATATTTTGGTAGAATCGTTGTAATTAATTCGCCATGGAAATGGTTCTAAAACCAAAACCAAGACGGTAAATTTTTCATCGCAAACCGTAGCTATTTATAAAAATGTGTGCACGTGAGAACTACGAAGGTTTGTTGATGTGTATCGAATGGTGATAAGCTTTCAAATGGAAATTTAAAATTTAAAATTATTCAAAGAATACTTCCTGGAAGGAAGAAGTTCGAAACCCTTTTGACAGCCAATTCATTTTAAATGAAAGACATTCAACTAGCTACATTACTTCTCGAAAATAATATTCAGAGTTTTAAGTTTATCGCTTTACTTTCCTAAATCTACCCTTTTCCTTTTCACAATTTGTTGGTCTTTTTAACGGCATAACTATACCAGTGAAAAACATCAAGAAAAATAACTTTTTTTTGAGGTTTTAATTCCCCGCTTTTGCTTTTACTTTTACTTTTTGCTTGTACTCATTCATTTGAAATCCAGGAGGTTTAAAAATATATCTTTGTAAACAAGACGCTTGCTAGGAAATCTTCCAAAGCTCATGAAATATTTAGTCTATTAGTATACGAGCATTTTTAAAAAGCCATGAAATATTAAATGGTAACAGAACGACTCTCTCACTCTGTATAAGCAGGGAAGATTTTAAGAGAGAACGAAAATGAGCTACAAAGCCATACAAATCGAATTGCTTGACGGGACGGACCTCGCGAGGTCTATTTACAAACGAACAAAAACAAAAGAAATACTGGAAAGCATCTTCAATACGTTAAACATCATCGAAAAGGATTACTTCGGACTTTATTTCTACGACATCCATAGCGAGGAAAGAGTATGGCTGAAAGAGAACGGCAGCATTTGGGCTCAAGTAGTCCACGTGATCGACCCACCGTACCAGCTGTACCTTGGAGTGAAGTATTACCCGTACGATCCTTTGTTGTTGGAAGAGAACGTCACGTTGTACATGATATACTTGCAACTCAGACGTGAGATTAAAATAGGAAGGATAATTTGCACAGAGGACGAAAGATCGCACATGTTAGCTTACATGTTACAGGCTGAAGGAGGTAGGGAGAATGAATGGAGAGGAGTAAGGAGGAACAACAAATTAACATCATTCAAGAAATATGTTTTGTTAAAATATTCCTACAATTGCATTCTTTTACGTTCGTTTATTTCGTGCTGAAATATGTTAATTTTGAACTTATTTTCAAAGCTTCTTTCATTGAACTAAAATAGCAACGGTTTGAATACGCGCGTTTGAGTTAAGCTGTATTTGAATTTACCAGCCACAAACCTATTGCCGATGGGAAAACATTTTGCGTTTGCGCAAAAGAATGTTATCCTAAACGTTGTCTAAGATGTAAAATTCATTTTCGTTTTTCTTTTATCAGGAGACCATAACAACGAAACAAAGTATCGGAATTTTCTGTTGAATTTAAACGGAGGGACGCCCACCCTGGAAAGAAATATACTACGTGTAAGTGGATAAAAGTTTTTTTGCCGATGGTACTACAATAAAAGGCTACTTTTTAAAAAAAAAATCTGAAAAAAGTCTGTATTTTTTATTATTTTCTGAGATATATGTTACACTTTTAATTAAAAAATAATGATGAAAAAACATTTTTTAAAAGGTTGTTAGCGACTATGTAATACTATATAATACTGTAATAATATTATTATTTTTAACTATCTTAGATTTAGTAGAGACTATGACTTTTACTACTTTTTATCAATTAGTAGCAACTAATAATGACGTCATCAAAAAATGTGCCGAAAATGTGAAACTTCTGAAAATAATTGGGCTACATTTGAGGTAAATGTGAGCTATGAAGCCCTGTTAGTTCAAATGTTAACATGGAGTGGGGGGGGGGGTACCCTCATCCATCTAACATACATAAAAAAGCCCATCCAAAATAGAGTTGAATATAAAAAAAATATTATATCTATGACAACCTAAAGTGAACCACTTATAAAGCCAAGCCTTTCTAAAGCCTTGTCTAACCTTTTCTCAATTTATTCCTTTTTTGTTTCCCGCCGTCTATCAACTTTCGATCCATTAATTTTATGCGACATATATATTTTTCCTCGTTGAGATTTTCCTAACAATAAGTTTTTCTAATATGCCAATATTCCTTTTCCACTATCATTGAAAGATAACAGAATTGATGCAACATATATATATGGAGGGTTTGGTTCCCCCCGTTTCACTGTGCAATTTTGGCCATATTATATTATTCAGTGAATGCCTAACAGTTATGTCTGTCATAGAAATTAGACATTTTTGTATATAATGAAGCTTCTCAATGAGAACACCACTGCTAATAAATAATGTAGACTAGGCATTTTTTACACCATCTTCAATGTATTTTCTTTCAACCAAACAACTTTGTCTGTCTTCTTATTAACTTTTGCAGGTCCCATATATCAGCTTCGCTTCTTTGCTCTAGCTCTTGCTTTATATCTTGAAGAAGAGCTATGATTAAATAAACTTAGAACGTAAAAGTTATGACTTATAATTTAAAATTTGGTTTCAGCAAATGGCAAAATATTAAAAGTAGATAACTTTAAAATAGACTAAATTGGGGGTAAAAAACTAGAAATAGGACAAAACACAGTAGTTACTATGGGGAAGAAAATGCACCTGCATGTTCAAATCCTTGAAATCTTTTTACAAATATATATTTTTTTACTTCACATATTTAAATTCTACGATACTTTTTCTGTTAAAAAAAATGTGCTTTTGGAATTTTCGTTGTTTTGCCATTTATTTATTGTAGTACCACCAAGCTTTTCACTATATTTTTAAAAATTTATTTCCCACTTTTATATACACATTTCTTTAAAAAACCGAAACAATTTGCGTTTAGATTTACGAAAAATTGAAAGGCTTAGACCCGGAATCTTGCGAAATGAAGATCATGGAAATGGCTCTACCCTGTACCTATTACAACGAAGAAGTATATCACGTACGCTCTGATTCCCAGCCTGCTTTGCGACGGCTTACGTTTACACTCGGTCCGGTGGGTATCGGTATTTTCCAGAGCGATAAGCGATTGGATTCGTTCGGGTGGACGGAAATATGGAACATCGGCTGGATGAACAAAACCTTCTGGTTTCGAATCATGAGGGATGGAGAGAAGAGCAAACACAAGTACCATTTCGATGACAGTAGAACGTGCGAGAGGGTGTGGAAGACATTTAGAGAGTATTTCAGGTTTTACATTCAAGAGCACACAGTAGACTCGAAAATTCTGTTCGGTCGCACTCCACCCAAAGTTATTCGAATGAGCTTGTTTTCAAGCACAAACACTCCATCGCAGAGAAATATGGCAACCAAACCAAAAATCTCTAGAGACAACATTAGTAACTTAGTGAATGACCCCGTCTCCATGCCAGGCAACCATCTACTAATAGATCATTACGGGGTGCGATCAGAAAAAAGCGTTTTTTCCATATACACACCTGACGACTCCCTCAAAGGAAGCGGAGGAAGAAAGACACCGGTACCGAAAAAAACTACTGACGACAAGTTGCAAAGTTTGTTCAGACATCAAGCGAAGCACCAGAAAATCTCCCGCGGAAATGACGAATCGATGACGTCAGCACTATAATGACGTGTTATGGAGTTAGATGTTCGCAGAGAAGTTTCTGATATTTGAAAAAACTTGTAGTTTTCACGAGATGAAAAGAGAGTAAAATCATTGTCATTTTTACTAAAAATACACGGATACACACGATTGGCAAGTAAAGTAAAAATTTACATTTAATTATTTACACAAACATTTGATAAAGCGTATTCAAACTACTGAAGAGAGAAAAACCAAACCAAAATCAAACTTCAAGAAATAAACCTACTTAGTCCCGAGTCCTCGTACTGCACTGTTAACAACATGCTTCTGAATTTATCAATTAGTATAAGAAGCTTGGAACGAGGAACGTTTTCATAGTACATGATATCTTCTAAATGGTGTTTCCCGCGAAAATAGCGAGACATACTGAGAAAGAAGGTGAAATCTTCTCTGTCAACAAGACGAGACATTTTCTGCAAACTCCTCTTCTCGTCCAATGAAAATCCCTCCAAAATCTCCATCTCATGAGGCTTTAACTTGAGATATTCGAAGGAGATCCTTTCGTCGCTAAGCGACGGTTGCGGCATTATGAAAACATACGTGTGCAGTTGTTTCAGCATTTTACGCTTCAACAGCCAGCGTACAATCCGAGCCTGCTCCATCTGCTGATCATTACTGAACAACAAGTTACGGTAATCTCCGAGAGTTGTGGGAAAGGAGAACCGAGCTAGAATGTTGTGTAGTGACTGTTTCGGAAAATCGCGTACAAACTCTTCGGCATATTTACTGTCGATCTCAGTTGGAGCGTTCTCCGATAGCACGTAGACATTACTTTCAGCCAGCGGATAGATAATAGTGCACTTGCCCCAGTAGACCAAATGGGCGACTATCTGAAAGATTTGAGGTAGCGAAATGTCCGCTACTTGACACAAAGTTTGAAAGTTCTTAATGTGATTGGTCCGTCTGAAAAGTCTGGCCAATACAGGGGAAGCGTCGTGGGGTAGTGATGTCAAAAGGTCATCATTTTCATGCATGAGCAGTATGGTGTGATACGGTTTGATGTAGTTAATGTTTTGGTTGAACTTGAGCTCGTTAATCATTGTTTTGCAGCCGCTGTGCACGATGTGAGGCAGACAGTAGTTGAGATTCAAACAGCCGTTGATCTTGACGTTGATTATTCCCTTGCTACACATACTGTCAAATATATCTTTCAAATCACTCGCCAACTCGCTCGCTTTGACAATCAACTCGAACGAATTCTGCTCGGCCTCTGGTAACTTCTCACAAGCGTCTCTCTGAGCCATCATAATCTCACGTTGCGTGCTTAAATATCGACATCTACAGAAGGTTGACGGATAATTAGCCCCAGCCTTAGCAATTCAAAGAAATGTAAGAAGAGTAAAATTTGCAAAGATTGAGTTTTAAAACTGTTTCCGTATCTTTCAACCCTAACCTCAGAAACATGATACCACTTCACTGAGGAGTGTATTCATCGACCTTACAGAATATGGGACTTTCAGAGACTTTTAAAGTTGTTTTCATCTCTCTCAAAATTAGAACATGTCAGCGGAACGGCTCTTTCAACTCTCACCACACAAGCGTTAGGTTAATAATGTTAAACCTCTCCATTTACAATGCAAACATCTTGATTGATTACAAATAACACTCTTTCGAAACAACTAACATGGGAGTAAATATTAAAAATGCTTACCGTTTTTCTTCATGTCTCAGGGCTTTGCCCACCATCTTGCAAATGTTTTGATAATGCTTCACCACACCGCTAGCAGTTTGCGAATGAAGGGCCACCACCACGTGGACCATAGTGATCATGACGTCACGATCGTCAACAATCATACAATCTTCGAATTTCGCCTCATCGCTACCAGCCACGAGCAGAGGGTAACCTACGAGCTTGATTTGGTTGATGTTCTCCTCGAAGTTCGTCTCACACAGCCGCGTGTTGGGCACAAGCATGGTGGCTAGGATAGAATCGGAGAAACCATACAGCTGTCCGTTCTGCAAGAAATGTGTCTGCGAGGGGGAGGGCTTATCGGGTTTGGGGCGAGTGTAGGGATTCTTACGCAACGATTCGTCATTGCGCCTGCTCTTCTGGACGCCGTCACAGCACGGATCCGTGAACGGGTAGCGAAAGAGAAGCTTCTGTGCGCTGCTACCAGACGTCACTAAGATGATGCTTATGGGCGCTGCATGATCTATCATTGCTAAATAAACGAGCTCATATGAGAGAAGCAAATCATGCGTACATGTAAGAAAGACTTAGTAACGTTAAATAATCTTACGAGTGCTATCAGGCTCTTTATACTCGACAGCGGACAACATTATTTGAAATGAACGCACTTACAAGCAGTCTCGTATTTCCTTATTTAAATTCAAACATAGACTTAAGGAAAAGAAAATCACCCACTCAGAATCATGTTTATTCCGTCAATAAATATTAGTTACATAAATAAATAAAGAAAAATTTTTAAAAATTAGTTGGTCGCTTCTCATTTCTCCACTGCAGCGTAGACGTCGTTAAAATTTGGTTTGGACTTTCTAAAAACAAGATCAAACGGTATATATACTCGGCTCTTTACCATCTAGTCACTACCTTTGAAACACTATGTCATCTTCAGGATCGGTGGGTAATGTAAACGAAGAATTTCTTAAGCTCGCGTCTAAATTGCATTGAGTTCAATAATGTGAATTCAATTCAAAATAAGATGTGCATCTGTTTGTAGCAAAATTTTGAAACCTCTGTTATTTACACAATGTTCACGCTTGCTTGGCTAGGAAAGAATATTTATGAGTCTACCTCTTATAGCTCTTGGTGACGGAGAGTAAACGAAGGCCATGGTGTAGAGGTATAGGTTGAACAGGCCGTAAAACGCAAGGAATTCAGCAGGTGGAGAGAGAAAGTCAAGGAATAATGAGATGGTAAATACATCAGTAAAACTTCTGCAGACATGTTTGTTTGTAATTGAAGGCTTGATAATGTATTGAACGTTTCACAAAGAGAGATAAAAGTTACTTGAGAAGATAAAGGGGGAAATGCAATAACATTACAAAAAGATATAATTTCGATAACTAGATGAAACATCCATCACGAAATTCTCTTCCAGCACTGCCGACCCGAAACGAACAAATGCAGCGACTAAGCTAAAATTACAACAGTCCAGTAACACAACACTCTCTAGAGCTATGAGTTTGATTTCTTACCCAATAAGCAAGATCATTAACATGAGGAACGTAAGAAATCGCAGGCGTACATCTAAAAGGTGAAGACAAAAAATACAATTGCATTAAAACACAATATGAAAGGTGGAAGTTTTTTTTAGCAGAATCGGAAAAAAAGGTAAATATGTAATTTCTTTATTACGCAGTAACCTCCCGCAAATTTTGTATATTAAATGATATTAAACCTTTACATGTCTGATTGACACAGTAACGATGGCTACACTGCGTTGCGTGGATTAAATAAACAATATATATATATATATATATATAAAATAAATTTCAAACATTTAAGCTGAAATATTACGGGAGACATGTTGACTAAGTACTTCTGAACAATTGTTTTTCTTACCAAAGAAAGGAAGTTTGTGAAGCTCTTTAAAGGCTTTCGTCACTAATACAATGAGATAAAGTACGTAGAGTGACGTCAGGATGAAGAAGAACACCTTTAATCCCTGTAAATAAATTAATGATTCGTGATTGACAGCATTTGTACCCAATTATTCCCTAGTTAGTGGAAAGTTTGTTGGAAGAATCGTTACCCAATGAGTTTTTCATGATTCAAACAGAAAGTCGGTAGTTTTGTATAGCCACGTAAATAGTGATGGGGTACATAGGTTAAAAACCGTACCAAGAAATGGCCAGTGTCGACCTTATATTGGTAGGAAGGATCTTGCAACTCGTTGTATCTAAAGTGAAGTAGAAAGATTTACACAAATCATGAGGAACATTTTTAAAAGTCCTCAAACCCTAGATATTAGACAATAGACATTATTAGTTAAACGCATTCTTAATGACGCAAATACAAAAATCAATTGACTTACTGTTGCCATCCCAGCATAGTGCATCCTGTTGCCCATATCAACCCAATCAAAACAACTTTGGGCAGGTAAAAACCAAAGAAGCCTCTATCAGTCTGCAAAAGGTTTGACAATAGCTGAGATTTACTAACTGTCTTGATAATAGAAAAGTACAAATTTTCATATTTTTCAACATCACTGAGCAATCTATAACAGTCTTAAGGTGTAATAATTCTTATTCTGTATGCAGTCACTACGCATCTCTACGAATTTTTAACAACTTTAAAGGAAATGGACAGAAGAAACATACTTCCATTTCGCACCTAATCCTTACAAAAACACAATACCTGTCGTATGCCATGAAATGCGCACAACCAGAACATTAACAAGGCTGAAAAGAATGATCCCTGGAAGAGGACATCCAATGAACTCGGCACCCAACTCTGCACCAGGAACGTTACCGGGAAAAATGGATCTTAATGAACAAAATTCAAACAAATAACTTGCAATTCATCATTTTAAAATAGAAGGCCCTTTGCAAGACAACAAAAACATTTTTAAACATTGCTTTTAACTTTAAAAATTCTAATTTATACAAGGAGAGTTGATCAAAATGGTAGCATCACAGATCGATGCTTCGGGAAACCTCCTCTCCATTGAGTAAAATGTGACGTACCATTGTAAAGCAGTAATAGGGGAAGGAGTGCAGACATCCATCGTTGTTCAATGCACCAATCACGGATGGGAAACCGCCGCAGACTGTGCGTGAACATACACTACAAAAAAAGAATGAACGTATTCACCAAACATACAGCCAGGCTGTTTTAGTTTTCCACAAAATGATTGGATGTTTAGTAGAATGTAAAACATAACCATATATAATGACAATAAAAGCATCATCATCGACTGTTAACCATCACGAGAAGTGTCTCAAGATGATTCAATCATAAGGACCCACTGAAAGACTTCTATCTAATAACACTTCACTGATGCAGCATCAATTTCTCTTTCTCCGATGCATGGGATTTACCCTTTTTAAAACAAGATAATAACATTTTGTATAATTTCCTGATAAAATAGACACAATGTTAACAATACAATATGCAGATAAAATAAAGAGATGAGCTTTATTCTGCCTTAAGAAAGAAGATTTAGGGAATCATGATGTTTGTTCTTATGAAAGCAATAAAATTAAAAACAATTATATCTCCTAATGTAGTTCATGCAGTTAAGAAACAAATCACATGTCGAAGGGCCCAGAAAAAGGAAATAAGGTTGGTGTCACTAGGTTGATGGTATGTTCAAAGTGAGCCTGGGAAATTGTTGAGAGTGGTAAGCTCCAAGATATCAAAGAGAAATACTGCCATTTTGAGTTTTGTAAAATTGCAGTGCAACCTTTCCCGCAAAGTAAACATTCCTTTCTATTCATTCGCAATGGTAATTATATTGAACAATTTAAAAATGTTTTCTATCCAATTTACGAAAATGCGACTTACCGTGACAGTAAAGGAAAGAACAAGGAAGACAAACCGAAACCATATTTGGATCTGTGTAAACTGATCCTCATAAAATTTGAACTGTTAAAAAGAAAATACAATGTTTGATTAACATTTACAAACTTTACATGCCTTGAAAAGATAGCATTTGAATTAAATTAAATTTGGGCTTCAAATGAATCACTATAAACTAAAGACAGCTAACTTCCATTAACATCAAGCTTTTTACAGCAACTTAGAACAGTTACCGTTACCGGGTCGAGCGTACTCGGACCTTAGAACTTAGAACCAATGATATGATATGGTATCATATGTTATGATAATTGGTGCAAAAAACAGCTGATTGTATATTAAGGACATTGGTTCCTTACAAATAGACATTAAATGAAACCATTTGAATCAATTGAAGCTTATGTTATATAGAAGTTGATGTTATGAAGCATACATTATTAGTTGAGATGAGTTTGAGCAAAGAAATTTAACAACCTGCTTCAAGAAAGAATGGCCCTTGAATGTTAAATGCTGACTTAGCACAGTTGCATTATCACAAGGATGTAATTGACTAATTTCTTAAAAGATGATGTCAATTTTAAATGAACCTGATTATCTCCACTTTGTTTAGTTAAAACAGTATACAACAAGGGGGGCTTCATATCTTCATATCTGAGAAACTGAAATAAGTGGCATGTAAGCACCTTTAAGCGCTTTTCCTTTTGCATTCCTCCCAAGATTTCAACTTTAACTCAAGAAAGTATAATAATGACTGATATATAAACCATAAATATAATTTCTTGTTTCATTCACCGTAAATAGCACATTCCGCACTTTGATGCTTTTAGGGATGTGCAAACCATATAAGGAGATTTTAGCAGAATAAGAGGGGTAGTCAAGTGATCCCAAATGAAAGACAACCAATGATTCACATGCCTACAACATGACAAATAGACAACATTCCATCTTCATGAGAATATATAAAAAAACAAATTTTATTTGAAATTAATGTTTTTTAAATTAGAAATAAGAAAGAAGGCACTGACAAATTGAATTAAAAAACATGACTAAAATCCACTATATCAATACTAGTAGTAAGTAGAAAGTAAAAGTTTTAAGTTTTAAGTAACACTTTTTTATTATAAGATGAAAGCTAGCAAAGGTCGTAGTTCTTAGTTTTACCTGACTTTTAGTTCCTAAAAAAGTTTCTTAAACACATATTTTACTAATTTCAATTTACAAAGAACGTGAAAATTGAAAAATAGGTAAAAAAACTGCTGTAAGGGTTTCAATAAAAGCTGATCTTGCACAGTAAATAGTTGTTGTAAGGACTTCAATAAAAGCTGATCTTGCACACTATAGTGCACAGTACCGTGTTTTTGTATTCTTGTAAATTTCAGACATTCGAAAGTGTAGGTATATACAGTAAAATTCTTTCAAATTTCAAAACCATTTGCTTCGTATCTGTTAATATACTTCTGTACGTAGATTTTTATAAAGACATTAGGAATGAAAAGTTTTTTTCGGAATATTGTCAATATTTTTAATAATAAGTTTCTAGTACTAAGTTTCTTATAAACAAGTTTCTTATAGAAAAAAAGCAATGTCCGCTGATTGAAATTGGGTGGTATAAAGAAATATAAATCCATCACTCACATCAGCCGTGCAAGTTAAATGCCTTGTTCGATTGTGCGTGTAATGGGAGATAGTTTTGTAGCTTGTGTCCTTTGAACTGCCCATCAACTGAACAGACATATTGAACTTTCGCTGCAGTTTGTAATCTAAATGGAGTAAAAGATGAAGAATCAATACTTACAAAAAGTGACTAGTGCATTTTAGTTAATTAGCTATGTACTTTAGAGCAATCAACAAACGTGTTTTTGGAGCGACCTCTGCCAAAACAAGGGACTATGAATGATGGTTGGAGCTAAACTTGTTGTATTCTTTTTTACTGTATTTGTGGCTGTGGGAAATGACATGTTAAACGAACGATGATGATGATAATGACAAAGGATGACATGATTATGCTCTATTGAAGTGATACGTGTTGTTGGACATGGTTGAAACTAAACTTTTTGTATTCTTTTTTACTGTATTTGTGGCTGTTACAAACACACAAAACTGCTCAAAGTGACATGTTAAATGAATGAAGATGATGATGAGAAAGGATGATTATGCTCTATTGAAGTGATACTTGCAATGATAAATAGATGCAAAAACATTGGATATATATTGATATACAAACAACGGTAAGCTGTTTAAAACAACGGTAAGCTGACGTAAAACAACGGTAAGCTGACGTAAAACAACGGCAAGCTGACGTAAAACAACGGTAAGCTGTTTAAAACAACGGTAAGCTGACGTAAAACAACGGTAAGCTGACGTAAAACAACGGCAAGCTGACGTAAAAAATGTAATTCTATTTTATATTGAAGACGTACTTTGAATAAAAGAATCAATATTGAATTTAATATATATTAATTAATGAAAACAACACGTCAACAACAACAACAACATGTCATACTTTTCTTTTGTGGTACTCCCGTCAATTGAAACTGACAGAAAAGCCAAAGCTCTTGATTGAATTGCGTCAAAAGACCAGTGTTTAAGATGAAGGGACCAGTCTGAAGAGTACGTACAGTTGTTGAGGAATAAATATATAATAAATAGCTTGTGATTCGATAAAAATAATAGAAAAAGTAAATGAAAATCACACAGAGATTAGCTAATTGAAAACCTCTTGCATCAATCAGAGATCGAGTCCAACAGGTCTGGACATCGTACCATAAGCAGAAATTACCTTTTCATTAAAAGTGAGATAATCTGAGTTATCAGAGAATAATCATAATAAAATTTAGGCAATTAATTGCATTAACAGATTTTCAAAATCTGCATAAATTTTCGGTTGAAAGACATATCACATGCAGGATCGTTTTCCCTTCAAATATTCAAGAAAGACAAACATTCAACCTTCAAGATCAAGATCATTTTTCCACTTTTCAACCTGGCCTTATAGAAAGAGTGACCAAACATCTCTTAAGACTTTTCAAAGAAATTTAATTCAGCGTCGCTCATCTTCTATAAATGATTTTTCTTGAATGTGTTTTGAAATCTCACCGTCTATTACGTTAAGTTAATTGACTCATAAGTACCTGGAAATTTTTTGAAGCAACCCCTAACTCCTTGGCAGTTTTTGATTGCTGGTTGATGGCTGCTGGGCCAAAGATTCCAATGAGCAGAGTGAACATGAAAGTTGCAAAAAAAACAACGAAAACAAGAACAAATTGATGTTTGGTCAACGAATACAAGCGCATTTGCACGGGTCTATAATTGAAATAAAAGAAAAAAATATGCGTTGATTGCAAGAAAAATGGAAACAAATAAAATAGAATAACTAAAGCTGAAACAAAACCAAACATTTAACTCAATAATGTAAAGCTACATCTCAAACAAGAACATTTCACTCACGAGTCGATTTCTTTAAAGGCACTCATCATTTTACGGTTAACAATATATTTTTATATACCTAGAGAAAAGTAACAATAACGTTTTGCTAGAAGAATCAGTTACTGAATGAAATACCATTTTTAGATGATCTAAAGTGACCGATATATAACAATAACAGGGTGTGACCTACTAGTAACTTAGTAACTAGTCATATTCTCTGTCATTAATTGAAAGAGTTTTACACATTATTACTTAACTAAGAGAAATATCTGGAAAGAAGAAACGTTGAGATCTTCTTCTGTATTCTAACAAACAATTGTATATTGCCATTTTTCCAAGATAAGTAAATTCTAAAAATATCTATAATAAGCTATAAATATCTAAAATAGTGCGACCAAATTTTCACGATTCAATCCACTACACAAATATAAATAAAACCCTAAAAATAATATTCATATTAAATTTTCCTAAGAGTTTTACAGTTCGGCCATTATTAGTGTTACCAAGGCGGACCAACCCGTGAATGGGTAGCAACCCTGGCCCCTTCCAGTGATGTCATTATACTGTTCCCAGATGTACCCTGATTTCTTGTATTCTGAATGCAGATTGTGTATTAAATTACTCCTCAGTTCAATGTACATCTTCTTCGCAATCTCTTGATACGGCCCATAACTTTCAGAGTAATGATGCAGAGCTTTGATGGCTAGGTAATTGATGTTCAGCCAAATTGGGCCGCGCCAGTAAGGCTGGTCATGCTCTGTGTTTTTTTTGTTGTACGTAGGTGCCGACTTTGACAATGACCGTAAACCAAATGGAGTCCATAATTTTTTTGGATCATATATATCTCTCATTATTACCTCGAGCTTTGGCGAGGTAGGCTGCAGAATCTTTAACAAAAACGGAAAGATGCTGACATATCCAAACTCATTGACGAACTTTAGCGAAGGCATATCATTCACCTGACGAAAAAGTTTCCTTTCTTGGTTAGGGTGTCGACCAACAAGTTTCCACTCTAATTTTGTTCTGCTGGTATGATTACCATAATCTGCATAAGATTGTAAAGTAGAAGACCAGTGGAGTTTATCCAATAATGTATTATCTTTTAGGAACAGTTCAGTTTCTCTGAACTTCTTTGAGTCAACTCCAATAACATCAGCAAGATCTGCCAGTGTTCCAGCTGCAATCGCAATCCAACAACGAAGGTCTAAATGTCGCTCATCTACCGATGGATGGGAAGCTCTAGGGTAATCATCAAGACCAGATGTCAATGTTTTTGGGTTTAATTCATGTTGAATACTTTCATCGCGTCCATGCCACCGATAAACGCCCATTGCACGTCCATGTTGTGTATTGTTGTACCACTCAAACCAACCAACGAGACGTGGGAATATTTTTTGCAGGTATGTAATAAGTTCATTGGACATCTCCTCTCTTTTCAGTAACGCTTGAATTGTAAGGAAGAATGTGGGAGGGTTTGCGTTTTCATGGTGCTGCACAACAAACTCATCAGGAACCTTTCTCCGCGCTTCCACACCTAGAATTTGCTCACGTGGAATCCAACCATGGTGATTCAATAAGTCCAACCAATGTGCGAGTATCTCTTTGGTTATAGATGAGTCCCATCGTTGGATAAGCAGCTGATGGAATCCTTCATCCCAAAGAAAGCCTCTTGGAAAAAAAGAGCGAGATGGTACACCAGTAAGAAGATCAGCTGTCCAATAATTATATGGTTCCTTAGAGTTACTTGTTTTCACCAGCGACCTGCCATGGAAGTATCCAATTCCTCCAATCATATTACTCAGCCCAGCTTTAGCAAACTCAATTTCTTTCTGCAAGAAACCCTTTTCTTTTAACATGAATATCTTTTCAAACTTAGCATTAAAACTGTGCTGACGTAACTGCAGTTCTTGCGTAAAATGCACGCCCGATAATGTTGACTCACGCATAAGAACACTTCCTGATTCAAAAACAACATCAACTGTAGATGGCAACTTGAATGTTACTTGATGTACGAAGAAATTAGGATGCTTTCCTTCTTTGTGCTTAAAATCACCCGGTAAACCAATTAACTTGTTAGAGGCATGTTCAAATCGTCTCAAAACAGCTTGCTTTGCATCGTATACATCTTCTTCAAAACTCGCTAAAAAACTACGTAGCAGCACATTACTTTCATTGACATTCATAAACTTTATTTTGAACGACCCAAGAACATTTGTTCGCCCATTAATTTCAACGATGTGGTTGCGTTGAACTACATGCTGGAAGCTTTCATCGCCTTCAGTTGTTACAACAAACAGCAAGGAAACAACTTGCGGAGAAGCCTGAAAACAAAGTTTGAATTATATTTCCAGCTTATTAAAGTTAAAGGATAAGGCGCAACCTTATGAACCTTAGTTTTGAAATATATATCTCATAAAAATAATTTTGCGTTATATCCTTATTTTATAAAAGTTAAGAGGCATAATTTCGCAGTATTTGAAGGAAGGTTGTATAACAAAGTATTATTTATGGGATTCATGGTAAATTGTCTTACCAACAATAAATTCTTGATCAAATTTTCTTTTCAATACTATTAATAGTCCACCTATATTTGTTGTAAATACCCAAAGGCACAAAAACATGACAGACACCATTCACTCAAAGAATTTGAAGTATCAAAAGAAAGCAAATTCATATCACTTTAAAACGATTCTCCGCTGTTATCCTAGCCGTCCAATCGCCGCCATGTTGTCCACCAGCACGTTTCATGAAAACAGTTTTCAGTTTAAAAGTATCATCAGTAATACCCTGCTCTCCATACATCACACCATCGTGTTGCAACCAGCCATATTTAGGGAGGCTGTCAGACTGTTCGCAGGAATACCTGGGGTAAATAATGTAACCATTAAAAGTTGGTGTGTCTGTAAGTTCAGTTGCAAGAAGGTGGAGCAGTAATATCAAACATAACTGATAAACAAAGTCTAAATTCATAATTTAATTTAATAAAAAAAGATTTCGATCTTATAGAGAAAACTAAATAGAATTTATATCTAAATAATAGTAATATACCATTTGAAATATATAAAACTAACTGTAGGCATCCATCCTACATCTTAACATATTCTATTCACACACCTTAGATGAAGCTGACCATCTTTTGAATTCTGTGAAAACCACATTAAACTGAATAGCAACGAAGTGGGAGTTTTTGTCCGCATACCAAAATATAAGTGAGGCCTAAGGAAGAAAACACGAGATATACAAAAAATCTTGGTTTCCACAACGTAAGAACCAAAGAGATTAATCAGAAGATAATAATCTGCGATGTTTGAAGCTAAATCAAACAGAACTAATCAATATTCATTCAACATTAAGATAACTAAAGATATACACTTATTTCAAAACTCTGTTTATTAACATTTAAGAATTAAGAAACAACAACAAGTGGCAATAACAATTACAAGTGGCTCAAACCTGTAAGTTCCCCACAATCTCTCTAAAGATGAAGGATGGTCTTGAAACAGACCCAAAACCTTTGGAGCAGGAAATGGGGTGTAATGTCGTCTTTCCACCCACAAGTGCCAGCCCCATGCAAGCACAAATGATGAAATAAATGCAAAGATTACCAGAAGCAATGCAAAACAACCACCTTTTTTACTTTTTGGAGTTGGTACTTTTCTTACAGACTTCTTTTCAACATTCTGCCTCCTTTGCCTTAACACCATACTTTCTGTTTGATTTCTGTAAAAAAATACCTATGTTTTATACACAAAATAATTTTAGAACACATTTGAGTAATACCTCAGATAAGTTTTACTTAATTGTACAGATTTTGAAGGTCCCCTCAGCCAAAATGAGAAAAACAGAGATAATGAAAACGCAGTAAAGTCAACACAACAAAAAATTCACCGAAGTACCGAAACAACTTTTTAACTGTTCCATGTTTACTCAGGGATCGCAACACCAGTTTTCATATGGGGAGCCAAGGAAATATCTGAAACATGTCACCAACCATGGTTGGGCCAAAGAAAATTTTGCACATCATAGCTCTCTGAAAGGCCTAAGCTATTTTTTAGCCTTAAAACCTTACTTTAATGATTGCACAATCATTTGTGAGTAATTTGATTGCAAGGCTTAGAGAATATTTCTGGCAATGAGTTGACATAGCTTTCGGTTGTTCAGCAATAATATTGCTCGCTCAATCACACATCCGAGTTAACCGACGCAAGATATCAACATTGTATTTTAAACTCTGTGGCAGCCGTGCATAAAGGGCAAGGGTGCTTATGTCCATGGGGTCAAAGATGTTACATGACCCACATACCCAAAAACAATTGCCACAAGCCACAGCAATCATCTAAATCTTAGTGACACTTTAACAGAATGTCCTTTATTTAAGATGATCTTGCTTTTAATATTTAATAAGTTTATAAAATGAAATCTTCTGACACGTCTAAATCGTCATCTATAGACCTTACACAAAAGGATAATTGTTCAATATAACTGATGTCCGTTCCTTCACCAGCCATCAATCATCCACAAAATGGTAGAAACTTTCACTCTTAAAACTTTGGACGCCATGATGTGCAGCAATTCATTTTGAATGTTATGATGAGTATACTTGTGTCCAACCTGTCCTTAAAAACGTTTGATAATGCAATCATTTTTTGACCCAAGAAGATGCATCTGATAACGTCTAGTAAATATTTTCGTCCAATTAGTCTCCGCTGAGTGGTCTGATCACCAATCATTACTTCAACGTCACTGCATTGAGGAACAACCAAGTGATAAACTGAAAAGGCCTGATGACAAGCAGAATCTTGATGGGTGTAAAAACATTTGGGTGCCTTTTTCCCAGTCTGGGAAAAATATATATCCTTTGGATATATATGTTGCCTCCTTGATTTTCTAATCTTTCAAGAAGCATAATACACAATCGTTTCTAAATCAAAAGAATAAAAGTTCTTAGCTTACTCAAAAATAAATAGATAAACCAAGCAAAGTTGTTGTTCCAACATATCCCTTGAACGAAAATCAAGCAAGAAATAATATAAAACAGAAAATATGAAAAACTTACCTTTCATCATAATGAAGCTATGGAAACTTTGTAAACCAATGTGCTTGACACGAGCGTAGCTTATTATCTACACTCTTCAATTTTGGAAGTAGTCTGCTGGAGGATGGAACCCCTTATCATCATTCATTAATTTTGATATTGTGCATGGGTTCTTTGTGAATTTGGTGATTGCCACTTCGACTGCTCCAGAAGTTTTCAATTTGATTTTAAAAACAAAGTTATTGACTTGTTCTTGTTGAGGTAATGTAGATTATATGGTTCTTATTTTGAAATTTTAAAACAAAAAAAATCCCTGACTTTTTCCTAAAAAGACCATTGTTTCCTGACCTAAAATCAAATTCCCAGACTCTAGTCAAAATCTTGATTTCTTCCCTGATTTTCCCCGACCATATGATCCCTGATAAATCTATATTGCCAATTACTGGCAAGGATTTAAAACTACTTATAAGCACATACTGTTTTTCATTAATTATTTTTTATTGATGAAATAGGTATATATATAAATTTCAAAATAACTAAAATAATTATTAAATAAATTGCATTGGAGAAGAAGTTGACACCAAAATAATTTATAGATTGCTATTATGTAGAGATATGTCGAAAAAGTACATAAAACATTGTATTTAAAAACAGTAAGAAAAGAAATCTAATTCAGGGCTAGTCCAAGATAAGTAAGTATATCTATCCTATGAGAAGAATCGACAAACAAAATATGCCTAATATTTTAAAGAAAAGAAAAAACAAATTGTTAAATTTTCTGGATTCTGTAAAAAGTGGAGAAGATATTGAAAACAAGCTAAACGATAATAGCTTTAGAAGATAAGAAGTAATATATCAATGTAATTATCTAGCTATATATATTAGTAATGTATCTAGCTAACAGCATTGCTAATCAAAACAACAAAACGGTGTATTTTAAAACTAAAAATACACAAAATATTTCTCAAAATGCATTTCATGTGAAAAGAACAATGTAACGCTCCCCCGCAGATAATTTCTGGCCTGGCTTTCGTTATAATTCTTCACGCAAGTAACCATTTTGTTAAAAAGTCCTTTACTTTTACATTTACAGAATATAAATATTGTTTTAAATTTAGTTACGCGCCGACTTAATTAGCATCAGTTGTCAGAACCCTCTAGCTTGCCGCCAACTTAATTAGCATCAGTTGTCAGAACCCTCCTCTTGCTTTAACATAAACAGATGAATAAAGCCCACCATAATCTCGTCCTGTTCAGAAGATATAATTTCGTAAACATGAAAAAGAAGTGTGCAGAATCTGATCTCAGCCATCGAGTCGGCGGTTAGGTCTATCAGATGATCGGATTCCGTCGATACCAACGCTATTGCTTGAACGGAAAGACTTCATGGCGTATTTTACGTAGCCAGCAGTTATCGTCGTGATTCTGACGGGTCAGGATCTGGTATCTCCATTGCGTCAATTGGAGCCGGTGGGTGTTTCAAACGCAGGGCGGTCAAAATTTCTTCAGAAGGCTCCAACACCGTATCGTCAGTAAAAAAACCGTGACCATGGGTCTTGACCGATGTCATTAAAACAGCGTTTTCGATTGTCGCGGCGCCAGCTGCAGATATACGGGCAGCCTTTGAAATTTTGA
This sequence comes from Candelabrum cocksii, assembly GCA_963930725.1. NCBI lineage: Eukaryota > Metazoa > Cnidaria > Hydrozoa > Anthoathecata > Candelabridae > Candelabrum > Candelabrum cocksii. The sequence goes on along the minus strand of OZ005665.1, from coordinate 16,515,083 downwards.
CAGGGATGAGAACCGCTTTCCGAAGAAGATGACACACCAGATAAACAGACGTGGCATTTCCATGTAGATAGCGGCGCAGAGATTCGCAGATGTCAACTTACAAAATGAGATGAAAGAATCCCGCGCATGAGGAGAAATGTCTGCCAGGTTTTTTCCGGTTCAGTGTCTGTGCTGCACCTTTGGCAAACGCATGGCTCCACGGTTGATAGAAATAAAAATATGAGAAGTAAATAAACAAGACAAAAGAGTGATACAATAGTAACATGGAAGGTGACAGATTAGTCTCTACTTTACCTAACGATTGTAAACGGATGTTAACCGCGAAAGGAAATTAATTGGCCGATAGTTGTGCAAAAATTAGCAAAAACTCAAAGAGCAGAAACGCTTAAGAGAATAATAACAATAATTAAAAGTAACCTAGTAAATTGAAAGAAGATGTATGAGAAGAATAGGTTGTCCACACTCAAACCGTATTTTTTCAGGATATGAGGCGGTTCTGTAGAAACCAAAACAAATCAAAAAAATTAAAAAAATGTGAATGAGATTCAAACAAAGATAAAGAACAGTGATGACTTTGATGAATGAAATGTGTAATAAAAGATTAGATATGAAATGCGAAGGTTTTAACTCACAAAACCCGTCAATAACTGCAGCTCAATAAACCACCTCTTGATACCCCAATGACGGTTAACGAAAAAAATATATTCATTGTTTATTGAAGGAAGACATTATTCGAGTTTCAATATCAAATTAACGAAATGTGTTACAAAATTATTTGGTTGGGGGTTATCCTTTTGTCAACATTTTCTATCAGCTATATATATCTAACATTGTTTTGTTTGTTAGTGCATTTGGCAACTATACACAACATTGCATATATATATACATAACGAAGGATGCATGGATGGATATGTACATTTCCCCTTTTCAGATATGATCCAAATGTGACATATGGTTAAAGTCCCAATTTCAGACATTTCTTATTTCTGATTGGCTTAGAATTAGGTTTCTCATTTCTGATTGGCTTAGAGTTAGGTTTGGAATGTGAGATACGCTCAGATTCAGTTTTTTAAATCCAATTGGAAAAGAAAGATTTCAAATAAAAAGGAAATTACATATGAAAAACATACTTTCTAAAATAAAAAGAATGCTGCTGTCAAATACAATCCGCGGGTGACCAAGTAAATTTGTGGGTGCTATAAATTTCTGGAAAAAATCTGAATTTTTAAAATATGTTTTTTTAAAGATTTGAATGTTTTTAGCGTGATTCTTCATGATTTCCACTTATAAGTCTTGATTTAATGTTTAAGAAGTGATTAGTGCAATTTAGTGAATTATATAGCAATTTTTTAAAGAGAAAAATTAAGTTTTAAAGTTGCTAACTTTTTCTAGCAGTTATTAATGAACTTACCGAGTAAATTTGAAAAAAATAAAATAAGAAATATTTATTTCTAGGCCTATAAAGAATAGTTAGCTACAAATATCTTAGTTTCTTCATCCGTTTAAAAGTAATAATGATAGGTTGAACTTTCGCCGTTGGAGAACGTTGTAGATTCCCTTAGCCCGAAGAACAAAGAGATCCTTACTTTAGTGATCCAACACAAGGCTGACAACACTATCAATCTGTCTCCGTTGAGTATGTTACTGAATGGAGTTATGATCCAACACAAGGCTGACAACACTATCAATCTGTCTCCGTTGAGTATGTTACTGAATGGAGTTATGATCCAACACAAGGCTGACAACACTATCAATCTGTCTCCGTTGAGTATGTTACTGAATGGAGTTATGATCCAACACAAGGCTGACAACACTATCAATCTGTCTCCGTTGAGTATGTTACTGAATGGAGTTATGATCCAACACAAGGCTGACAACACTATCAATCTGTCTCCGTTGAATATGTTACTGAATGGAGTTATGATCCAACACAAGGCTGACAACACTATCAATCTGTCTCCGTTGAGTATGTTACTGAATGGAGTTATGATCCAACACAAGGCTGACAACACTATCAATCTGTCTCCGTTGAGTATGTTACTGAATGGAGTTATGATCCAACACAAGGCTGACAACACTATCAATCTGTCTCCGTTGAGTATGTTACTGAATGGAGTTATGATCCAACACAAGGCTGACAACACTATCAATCTGTCTCCGTTGAGTATGTTACTGAATGGAGTTATGATCCAACACAAGGCTGACAACACTATCAATCTGTCTCCGTTGAGTATGTTACTGAATTGAGTTATTGATGAAGCTGTTAATGGGGGAATTGCAAACTACGAAAAACTTCCGGAGAATGATATTCAAAATGAGGTTCTTCTGCGCTGCACAGTCCAATAAATCGATTACATTCTACGTTAAGAAAAACCGTCGCAGCAGACCAAACCAGTGGATGTATAATAAAAAATGTTCTTTCAAAAATGAATATTTATAGATCTGTTAGGGAAAAACAATGCCTCAAATATTAATATATATATATATATACTATAAATTTTTGGAACATATCTCTCTTAAAATTATATATACAAATGAGAACACATTGAATTGCAAATGTGCAAAGGGAGGTTATCATTCCGTAG
>OZ005665.1:16459254-16512298 GCA_963930725.1 Candelabrum cocksii | reverse complement strand
TATAGTGCAAGTTCAAAAAGGTAGGGTGGGAAGCTTACCTTGGAAGAACACTATTATAAGCATCGCTTCAAAGACAATTGGCAACTCTGCATTCCCGTGTATATCACGATTCCCACAACTTCCCACAAGGAGAAGTTCAAAATTTCTTGTTCAAATAGAAAGAGAATCAAGGAGTAAATTTTTCAAATATTAACTTTATTTCCATTTTTCAAAAATGGCATTTTCTCTAAATTTCTACGCCATAATTATTCAATACAGATCTATTTCATACAACCATTATTATAGATACGACTGAAATTATCTGTTTATGGCCACTCAAATGTGAATTTGTTTTCAAGGGGAATCCAGGAGAATCAAGATGTTTCAGGGAGGCGTAAAAGAGAACACTATATATTTATGTAATTATAAAGTTTACTTTTACAAAAAAAATTATATAAAATACAAAAGAAATATTAACTTTAATGATGATAATAGACTCAACATTATTGCTTTTACTGGGGTCATAATATTGAGCAATAGAGTTCTTACCTTCACATAAGTATTTGCTGTAAAGATATCCACATTTTTGAGTTGAGCCCCTCTCAAAGGTACTCTTAGCAGTACACAACGTGCAGTCTCACTCCATTCAACATCTTGCACTTCCAAAGGCATCTTTCACTTACACTCCTTTGTTACATTGTAGAAAAGAGAATTTTTGGGTGATATTGAGATATGATTGATGATTTTTGGGTGCTACAGGTGGGTGATATTGAGATATGATTGAGATTGTGATATGTTTTTTGGGTGCTACAGGTGGGTGGTATTAAGATATGATTGAGATTGTGATATGTTTTTTGGGTGCTACAGGTGGGTGATATTGAGATATGATTGAGATTGTGATATGTTTTTTGGGTGCTACAGGTGGGTGGTATTAAGATATGATTGAGATTGTGATATGTTTTTTGGGTACTACAGGTGGGTGATATTGAGATATGATTGAGATTGTGATATGTTTTTTGGGTGCTACAGGTGGGTGGTATTAAGATATGATTGAGATTGTGATATGTTTTTTGGGTACTACAGGTGGGTGATATTGAGATATGATTGAGATTGTGATATGTTTTTTGGGTGCTACAGGTGGGTGATATTGAGATATGATTGAGATTGTGATATGTTTTTTGGGTGCTACAGGTGGGTGGTATTAAGATATGATTGAGATTGTGATATGTTTTTTGGGTGCTACAGGTGGGTGGTATTAAGATATGATTGAGATTGTGATATGTTTTTTGGGTGCTACAGGTGGGTGATATTGAGATATGATTGAGATTGTGATATGTTTTTTGGGTACTACAGGTGGGTGATATTGAGGTATGATTGATGATTGTGATATGTTTTTTGGGTACTACAGGTGGGTGATATTGAGGTATGATTGAGATTGTGATATGTTTTTTGGGTGCTACAGGTGGGTGGTATTGAGATATGATTGAGATTGTGATATGTTTTTTGGGTGCTACAGGTGGGTGGTATTAAGATATGATTGAGATTGTGATATGATTTTTGGGTGGTATTAAGATATGATTGAGATTGTGATTTTTGGATTTTTACAGGCTTAAAATGAATATTTTAGGAGAGATAAAAAATTGAAAGGGCTAAAATTTTGAAAAAGTAAAATGTTTCTTTCAATTTATGGATTGGTCCAAATTTCAGGTAGATTTAGTAATGATGATTGGCTAAGAAAAATGTAAAATTCAACACAAAAAATCAGTACACAGTCAATGTCTTAAAAAAATAAACTCTGTACAGATATTAAATAATAAATTCAAATATCTATAAAGACATGGGAGGGATACTCTTCATTAAATAGCGAGCCACATGGTCACAACCTTGGGTTGTGGTTAAATCACACAGGAAAGCCAATGTGTGCCGAGATAATTTTCCTGGTAGTGTCTCAAGCAACTGATAAACCTACAGTTGGAAAATAATCAAATGAATGCAACAATGTAACAATGCAACCACTAACCGATTCTTGTTTTAGCTGAACGGTTTGATTGGTACACGCGACTGCCAGTTGCTCGAGCAAGTTACAAATGAACACGGATTCAACAGATGTTTCGTTGCGCCTCAAGTACAACTGTATCTTGGAAAGAAATGTCGCTAAAACAACACCAAAGTGTAAAATTCAACGTTGTAAGAAAATGGTTATGGCAAAGTTAAAAATAAATACCCATACATAAGGTATCAACAAGTTTTTCTCGCTTGCTAAACCCATTGTCTTCCGTCTTCATCATCTTTGCTGGTCTAATAAAAGAAAGTACATGGTTATGAAGTATTTGGTTGTTTCAGAGGCGATAAGCAAAATATTATCTTGTGTTTTATTTACAGCAAACAATAATGTGGCTGATAAACCCAATTATCTATGCATTTTATCATTTACTGTGACTGAAGACCTGAATTTTACCTGGGGTTTTCCTTTGGATTCACTTCATTTAGAATAAGAGTGATGGAAAACGCTTTACTGATACATCTCGCCAAACATAAGCCCTACAAACAGAAACCAACAATTAAAACAAACACAATTCGTAATCGAAAAGTGAATAGAAACATTCCAATCATAAACACTTCTGAACACAATCTTTATCTTGGAACTTCAGCTAACGTTCTCTGTATGGATTTTCATTTCAGAGAGGATATTTCACCTGTGGATCTGCGAACCTCTGTTTCCGAAACAGTCCAAAAATAGTTTCTTGAAAGACCTCTATAAGCAATTGAACTGGATCGAGTAGTAGAAGACACAAGCAAACCGTTTCTGAAAAGAGTGATGTTGATGAACATTGCGAAATGTCAGTTTTAAAAATTGCAACTAAGATTAAACATGTGCATTAGGTTAACAGCAAATAACAATAACGTTTATCACCGTGATTTGAATCAAGTCATTATTCACAGCAAGGCAAACAGACCACATGATTGTGATATTTAAGGAAGTAAAATATTATTTCAAAAACTGATTCTTCAAAAGGCAGAATTTTATTTTGGTTTAAAAAACACTAACCATGCAATACAGCTTCCTCCTCTTTCCCACTGTCCAATATCAGCTAAAGTAAACATTGTCTCTTTGCGATTTTACGATAATATAAAATATTTCAAACATATGCGACCTCAATAAAACATTTTTAAAGTACAATATTAAACTGGTCAAGTGGACTTACTATAACTAAAGATCTAGCAAACGATTTCCTTCCAACAGCCATGAGGCAATCACGAAACCGTTGCAAGATATTGTTGTTAATATGTACACAACTTGTTTTATTACTGAACAACTCTTCAACGATCTACAAGTTACACAACAAAAATATTTGTTCATTTGAGAGATGTTAGGAAAAGTAAAAATTGTACCTCAGAGAAAATTACGGAAATAGATTTTGGCGGTAGTGGAGAAACTGAAGAGAGAAAGAAATGTACACTCAATGAAATATCAATAAAATTGTTTACCTGATTTTCCTTTATTATTTGGTTGAAGGTCGCCTTCCAACTCTAACGAGTATCTGTTTAAGATGGGAGAAAGTACAGCCGCTCTGGAAATCAAAGACAACAACAATAGTAAAAATTACTGCCACTCTACAAAATCTACAAGGACCATTCCACAAAACGTTAACAACACCAAGATCTCCAAACAAAACAATTTCACCTGTTAGCGTTGACCAAAGGCCGTTTAAACAGACGAATAATTCTAAAGAAAAATTGCAATGAATAATCATCAGTGGGAAGTCAAAATACATACTTGACCGTTCTAGCTCGTTCTGATGTTGGCATGGTTCTGTATTGCGCACATAACCACACCATGGCACACACACACAATGCAGGACGCTTGTTCTTAAAACCTTCACAGACTTTCTAACAACGAAAACAATCAGATATATTAAATTACTATACTGGGTGGGTCTTAAAAAAGTTTCAAAAATTAGAAAAGAACAAAGGAATACAAAAATACATTTCAAGGAAATTTACGATCTTTTATTTCATTTCCTCATTTTCTTTTTATTTAAGAAGCAAAGATAAAGCATGCAAATTGATTGCATTGAGTTTTTAGTTAGGTGTGATGCCTATTCAAGGATGGTACTCAATTTAAGAACTAATGTAATCAGATAAAACCAGCAACAATCACGAAACAAAAACTGCAGAAAGTTTGAACCTGTAAATCATCTGTGGTAATGTGACGTCGTAAATGAGCTTGTGTCAGCTCTTTCACAATCATCCCAGCACTCCAACAATACTCATCCCACTGTAAATTGCTAAAGTAATCAAGAGAGAGAGAGTAGTCACACACACAATCTACAAAAATACTTTGAAGAATTAGTCTCTTCAGATTTTCAAAAATCACAGTAGTTTATATTTTTTTTAAATTTTAATCTTTAATTTGTCTACTCTTTTTCAGTGATCAATATTACAAGTTACGTAGTATAAGTCAAACTTTGTTGGTGTGGTATATCCATTATCTGCATTCAGCAACGATTCGATGATCCCATCTAAAACGGATTGCGTGTAATTCTTGCGCCTGGTTACTTGTTGACACTGTTGCCGCCATGTTAGAAAAAACATGTCTTCATAGTTCTTGCTGAGGCTTGCAAAAACCTGAATGAAATGTGTGATTTATTGAACTAAAATCATAAACCATATCTGCAAAGATCAGGTTCAATGATAATTCACTGAAAAGCAAAGAAATAATACAAAGCCAAAAAGATTTTGCTTGGAACTGTACTGATGGCACACAAACTTTTAGTTGAATTCATACTATTCAAGCGGTGGAAAGAAGTAATGCATAGACATTTTATAAAAAGTACATTTATTTCGAACAAACTAAAAAACTACTAGTGATTGTACCTCATCACTAAAAAGTGTATCAATATATGCAAGAAGGATGAAAGAGTTGTTGAACAGGTCGGCTCTTACTTCACTTAGTGCTGAAAATATAACAGTAAGTAACACACATCAATTACCAACTGCAAGTAACACACATCAATTACCAACTGCAAGTAACACACATCAATTACCAACTGCAAGTAACACACATCAATTACCAACTGCAAGTAACACACATCAATTACCAACTGTAAGTAACACACATCAATTACTATTATTATTATTATTATTATTATGTATAAGCTTACAAAAGTATAGGCATAATATATTGCCTGTCAGCCTGTCATAAACTAGGGTTATACGTTATATATTAGAACGAGTATCAAAAAAAAAAAAAAAACCAACTGTAAGTAACACAAATCAATTACCAACTGCAAGTAACACACATCAATTACCAACTGCAAGTAACACACATCAATTACCAACTGTAAGTAACACACATCAATTACCAACTGTAAGTAACACACATCAATTACCAACTGTAAGTAACACACATCAATTACCAACTGCAAGTAACACACATCAATTACCAACTGTAAGTAACACACATCAATTACCAACTGCAAGTAACACACATCAATTACCAACTGCAAGTAACACACATCAATTACCAACTGTAAGTAACACACATCAATTACCAACTGTAAGTAACACACACCAATTACCAACTGTAAGTAACACACATCAATTACCAACTGTAAGTAACACACATCAATTACTAACTCTAAGTAACAACACACATCAACAGCTAACTCTAAGTAAGCACAGAAGATGAATAATTCTGAAATTGCCGGCCCAAATATTTTACTAATGCAATAACTATAACATTGTGGCAGGATTCCATTCATTATTGAACACTTATTATCAACCAATAAACAGTTTTGTAATCAAAATTAAGACCTTCTTTAGTTCCGTCTTGAGATCGTTCGGAATGCTTGTTGATTCTAAAAAATAAATATATTCAAATAAACGCTCATTGATAAAAAATCTCATGGAGTTTCAACAATAATTATTGAACTATAGTATCTACACATCTGTATCTGTGTCTGTGAGGACATTCACAAAACCATTAATATGGTAAAAATCAGGAAATATTTAAAATCTTTAGCAAAGAATAGAGATTAGGAGATTTTTTAGTTGAAGTATTTATTTATTTAATAATATTTATGCAGTGAAGTTGTTTCAGTCTCTTAATAAATGAAACTTTCTTTCTGTGGTTTGTTCCACCTTTTCCGAACCTATTAAATCCAAAGCAGTAAAACCAACTCAAATAGATACCATGTGCACACAAAAGTAACTTAGGCCACAGTTTTTTTACTTAATTATCCCCCCAAAAGTGCCCCAAAAATTGATAATTGTCGAAAAATACATTTTGTATTAAGATGCATTAGTAAATTAGTAACTTATTGATAAATATTGAATTTTACAAATAAAACAGTAATCATAACTGAAAGGTTGAAAAGACACACAAGCATAGGTAGTCATAAGCAACTTTTACTCAAAAAATACTGATCTGCTATGAACATATTATTGTGCTCGTACAGATATCAATATTATTTAATAGACATGTGTATGGTTGTTTGCATGATTTTATTAAAATTAAAAATTAAAATTTTATTTTGACTAAAATAATAAAATCATGCAAACAACCATGCACATGTCTATTAAATATTAAACAAACGGTCGTATCAAGATGTCATTAAAAACAAGAGATCAACATTATTTTAAATATTTTCCAAAGTGAAAATTTAAGACTTACTTGAAAAGAGCACTAAGTAAGGAGTCCATTTCATCCAACATAGAGAGTGCTATTAACATCAACGGCAAATCTGCAGAATTTATCAAGTTACCCAGCTCAACAGACACCTTCTCCTTGTTCTCATTCAACGGTAAAAGCAGAACTTTCAGAATTTCAATAGTTTTCTTTGAAAGTAACAACAGTTTATTCGCTAGACTGTCTAAGTTTTCATTCTGTTGTGTTGTTTTGTTAAGTGAGACCAAAAGCTGGTGTTGCTGATCATCGAGGCGATTTCTCATTTTGCACTGGTTGATGAATATCATGTATGAGTTACACCTAGAAAGTTCAGAAAGTTTTTAATATATGTAAACTCATAATGGTTCAGATGAATTAAAGGAATATCGCCAAGCAATGCGATGGCTTTATCTATTTTATAGGTCAATATACTAGTAATGTTATAAACAAGAATTTAACAGTAAAAATTACAGTACAAATACAAGTTATTTTTATAGCTAAGCATTGAAAGCATTTAGATCTACATAAAAATGCAAATTTTCTTCGTTAAGCCTCCACTCATTGGAAGGCTTCATTAAACTACATTATATAAATTACTCACTCTAGTTTCTTATCGAGTTCCGCAAATATGTTGCTACTGGCAATTTGCTGACATGTACTAACGATCAACGACTGATCACCGAACAATTGTTTATAGTACCCTTCTAAATGCCACATGACAGCAGGAATCTGGAATGAACAGTCCGTTATACCATGACAGTTCACGCTAAAAATCTTCTGTTATTTTTTTTGTACTTTACCAACATTTTTAAGGGTAGTTTAAAACTGGCCGGTTGAATTTGAACTACTGTGGAACTATGTAAAGACATGGAAATCATGACACTCATGCAAGCAAGTTTTCTTTAAGTCCACCCTTTAGATATAAATATTCTTTGTTATTTATAAGAACATTTGAAACATCTAAAACATCTAACACATCTGACATCTAAAACATCTGAAAATATGTGGATCGAAATCAACATCAACAAAGCAAAAAATCTCTTATGCGCTGTTTATTACAGACCTCCGAACACTTCAAAGTTTACACCAAAAAATTTCAAGGAATATCTCAACGAGATATTGTTAACTGTATCAAAAGAACAAAAAGAAGTGATAATCCTTGGAGATTTTAATGTTAACTATAAGAAAACGGGAGACAATAATGACATTAAAGATACATTCAGTTCACATGGTTACACACAAGTCATTAAAACGCCAACACGCACAACTAGTAAATCGGAAACGTTAATAGATATAATTAACACAAACAATCCAGACGCAATCGCCTATAACAGAGTATTCCCCATGGGTATTAGTGATCATGATCTAGTCGGATGCGTGTGGAAGATCAACAATAGAAAGTTTACACCAAAAACTATAACATGTCGAAATTATGCAAAGTACGATCATGATTTAATGTCAAGAGACTTAGACCAAGTTAATTGGAATCCTCTATATGAAACACAAAATGTGAATGATGCTGTTGATTACTTTAACAAAACAGTTAAAGAAGTTTTTGACAAACACGCTCCTATTGTGACAAAAAGGGTCAGAGGAAAACCATGTGAATGGTTAACCCATGACATTAAAAAGATGAAAGCTGATAAAGATCGACTTTTAAAAAAGGCAAGAAAGACCAAAAAACCCGAAGATTGGAGCCTTTATAAAAAACTTCGAAACTCTTTTAATAACAAACTAAAATCAGCCAAAAGCCTTTTCTACAGAAATATGTTAGCAGAACTTTCTGGCAACGCAAAGCAATTCTGGAAATGTATAAAAAAGATATTTCCTAGTAAATCCAGTCATAATTCAACCAGTGTGAAAAAACCCAGACTTTTGTCAAACAATGCAGCAAATACTATGCTACTGCAGTAAACGTTCTAAAGAAAAAGTCCAACACCTTAGCAAATTTTGTATGGAAATCGTCAAAGCGTTTTCGATTACGAACTGAAAAGCAATTTCATCTGACGTACATCTCCAATGTTTTTGTATTAAATCAGCTGAAATGTTTTAAGCGTAAAAAGGCTGCTGGTGTAGACGGATTACCACTTGGCATGTTGAAGGACTGTCGTAACCATATATCAAAACCTCTATGTCACATTCTTAACATGTCAATAAAAACGTGCACCGTTCCATCATTATGAAAAATAGCCAAAGTTGCTCCAATACACAAGAAAGGCCCAACAACCGATCCAGCCAACTACCGCCCGATATCCGTCTTACCTACACTGTCTAAAGATCTTAGAGAAAGCAGTACATCAACAGTTTACTGACATTCTTGAAAAGGAACACCTGCTAGCTGACAACCAAGCTTTCGATACGCTGAGTCATGGTGCTTTACTTGATAAGCTTCCATCGTACGGTGTAAATGGAAACAAACTGCAATGGCTTACTGACTATTTATTTCAACGAAAACAGTATGTTCAAATCGAATCATCTCAATCTGGTTTACAACCATGCATGACAGGAGTCCCGCAGGGGTCCATTTTAGGACCTCTATTGTTCATTTTGTTTTTTAACGACTTTACTGAAGTTCTCAAATATTCTGATACTGTGATGTACGCTGACGACACTGTCATAACCTGCAGTGGAAAGAATGTTGCTGCAATCGAGGAAATGCTCACCGAGGAGCTTAAACAAATAGATGAGTACCTGCGAGAAAATGAGCTAGTTATTAATATGAACGTGGGTAAAACAGAAGTTATGCTGTTTGGGACAGCAAAGCGAATTGCTGCCCAAGTAAGACCCATGGAAGTACGATACAAGGGGGAGATTGTCAACAACACCAATGCTTACAACTACCTCGGTCACTCACTAGACAGTAATCTCATGCTGAATCAAGACTTCAACAAAGCATACAAAAGAACCAGTTCATGTCTAAAGCTCTTAGCAAAACTACGATATTACCTGAATCAAAATGCAGCTATGAAAGTCTATATGTCTACAATTATGCCCATATTAACGTACGTGTTATCTGTTAAATTCCACCTGACTAGTACACAGATTAAAAAGCTGGTATCGATTGAGAAACGTGCAAAACAAATTATAGGAAAAGAAGTACCATCTATCGAGAATAAAGCTAAAGTCACAGCATGAATACCAGAAGTAATAACAAAAAACTAAAGCTGCCAAGATGTAAATTAGAATTCGGAAAAAGATCATTTTACTATTTAGGAGCAAAATATTTTAACAAGACTTTTAATTGTACATAATTGACATTTTAATCACTTACTTTTAATTTATTAATTTTCTATTCTTGAAATTTTCTAAAGTGGATAAGTCGAAGGTCTTATCTACTCAATTTTATCCTTTTCTACTTCTTTGTTCATAGACCACGGTTTTACTTCTATATTTTTGGTCAACTTTATACTCTATTTTAACTTTCTCCAAGTCAACTTCGTCATGCTAACTTCTTTTCTAATGAGAGGACACATATTGATAGCAGTGTTTATTTTAATATATTATAAACTACTGAAATGTATTATCCTCTATAAAGATTGAAATAATAGTAATAATTTTAAGAAGAATTTTGCTCTCTAGTTTTTCTGATTCAAATTCATCAGAAAAACCAGAGAGCAAAATTCTTTAACTTAATTGTAGATTTTAAAGGGACTGGTCATATAGTCCATCTGAGATATATTGAATTTATATATTAATATCAGTGTTTGTGTTTCTTGCAACAATTAAGTAAAGTGCTACTAATTAACGCATGAAAAGGCAAAAGGTGTATGACCAATGCTTTTTTATAAACTTTTTCTTGACAATTTATGAAGTAACATAAAAAGTCGAAAGAAAATCGCTAAAACACATAATTAAAAAAGACACATGCGTAGAAACAAAAAAAGTTCCCTTAAATAAGCGAGCTAGATGGTTTCTTTTATTTCAAACACGAGATGGCGCAACATTCGCTACATTACTACTGAAATTTACACATCCATATGCATTGTTGTTGACAAAAGTTATTACGTAAAAAAATCAAAATTTAAATCTAATCTTTTTACAAAAGGTTTAAGCAGAAAAATTTAAGCAGAGAAATCTGTTTTTTAAAGGTTTATATATACAGATTGTCACGGTTAGGCTAGATACATAAATATATGTATAAGGTGAGTTTTCGAGTAATAACTAGTAATAAGGGCATTTCCAAGTAATAAGTGCATTTTGCATGCAGGTCTCATTGCTAGTTATAATAATAATACTATTAAATCAGTGAACAAATTATATTTACAATTTACTATGGTTAAGTCAAGCAACATGGTAGCAACATCTATCCATGAGAACTTACCTTAATGAAAAGGAAGGCAGTAAATGCCTGCACCTCGATTGTGTTTTCTCTCTTCAATATATTCTGCACGACAAACGATACTAAAGACGTGCATTGTGCCACCAGTGCATAATTATTCTATAATACAATTAAAATGACATTAATCCAACACTTAATATTGAATATGCCAGGGAATGCATTAAACACATTATTAAAAATAGTTAAATGTTACAAAAATACACATTCTGGTTCACCTGAAAGAATGTACAGAAAACATCTGCCAACTTTGCACTGGAAGTCGACATACATGCCAGAACCTAAAAATAGTTTTTTCAAATTTGACTTGCTTCGCAAGTCAAATGCTTTCGAAAGAAGTAAAATACTGTATTTATTTGTAATCACCCATGAAAGATGCACACCAAATGTTTGTACAAGCAATAAGGAAGAATCACTGTAACTTTTCCCAACTCGTTCATAAAGTATTTCAAAATGGTGTCAAAATTCAATTCAATTCAATTGAAATAGTCTATTCACCATTTAATAAAAAATACATAGAAAAACAAATTACAAAAATATATGGTTGGTGTCACTCGATAGCATAAAGCTGAACAATGTAGTGACACCACAATATACGTAAAAAAATATCTAGAAAAATATATATTATATAATTGGCAAAGATATTAAATTTAGTAAAAGCAGCAGTTACATTTGATCTAAAAGGTTGAAAATTTATAATTCTTAGAGCTGATTGTTGAATAGAACATAATTTATTTAGATTTGTGCTTCTTTTTTGGCCCCAAATTTGACAACAATAAGTTAAATGTGACGAAAAAATTGAAAAATACAAACTTTTCAAAATTTTTGTATTAACGCAGTATCTAATTTTAGAAAGCATGCTATTTGATCGGTTCAATTTTTTACAAAGTTCGCTTAAGTGGGGTTTCCAAGTTAAGTTTTCGTCAATTAAAACTCCCAGATAATTAATGCAAGTGGATTGTTTTAAACGTGATCCATTGAACATGATTCTAATTTCAGAGTCATTTTTTTTATGATATTTCTTAAAAATAAATAAATTTTAAAAGATAAATTCGGTTTTATTAGCATTTAAAGCGATAAGATTTGCATTAAGCCAATCATTAACTCTTTGTAAATCATAATTTACTTTTTTACATAAGGTTTTTATTGACTTGTTGATGTATAACAAACTAGTGTCATCTGCAAAATGATGCACTGTTGAAAACTTTATACAGTTATGAAAATCATTAATATAAACTAAAAATAACAATGGGCCCAAAACAGAACCTTGAGGAACGCTGCATCTGGTTGACTTTAACGATGAAGAAAACCTGTTAATCGTTACATATTGTTGCCGATCTTACAAATACAAGGCAAACCAATTATTAACAATCCCTCTTGCACCGATGTAATCAAGTTTTTCGAGAAGAATTTTGTGATTGACTGTATCAAATGCTTTCTTCAGATCAACAAAAATACCACATGCAAAAAGATCAGAGTCAATAGCTTCTCTCACTCTCTCTGTTATACTTAATAAGGCATGAGCTGTTGAATACTTCGATCGAAACCCAAGTTGTAATTCATTAAGGCAATTAAATTTATGTAGGAAATTGTAAATTCAAGAATACAAAAGTTTCTCCAAGAGTTTACTGATGTTTGAAAGCAAAGATAATGGTCTATAATTTGAATATTCTAATTTAGAACCTTTTTTAAAAAGCGGCAAAACTGAAGATGTTTTAAGAATGTTTAGAAAAACACCAGTAGTAAAAGATAGGTTAAATAACTTTGAAAGAACGACAGAAATTGAATTACCTAATTCTTTTAGGATCACAATAGGTATACTATTTGGTCCAGTAGCTTGTCCATTACTTAGATTATATATTAATGAGGAAATCTCAATATCGTCTGTTGGAGATATAAAAATACTTTTGAGGTTCGGATTTTTTAGGTATTTTTTAAAATTTGTATGAGATGAATGAATTCTAGATTGGATGTTATGTGCGACTGCCGTAAAATATGTGTTAAATTTGTCAGCAATTTTCACAGGATTAGTCAGCGAAACACCATTATCATCCAGAATAACAGTTGGAACAGAATATTTTTTAATTTTTAGATTCATTAAACGTTGTATACCGATCCAAATTTTTCGAAGGTTCTTTGAGTTATCAATGAAGTATTTCTTAAAGTGGTTTTGTTTGCTGCATCTTAATAGTTTAGTCAATAAGTTTCTGTATTAATTATACCGAGATTTTAACCTGATTTCGTTATTAATATCTTTAGTTCAAATATATTTACGATAAATCTTATTCCTGATTTTTATTGATGTCAAAATACCTTTTGTTATCCACGATTTGAGAGAGAGCTTGAAGCTTTTAATATTGACCTTTTGAGTGGCATATACTTGTTTAATAAACCGTTAAAAACCTCAAAAAATAAATTCATTTGTTGAGTGAAGATATATTTAAATGAAAAATCAAAATAGAGTTATTGCTGTCAAATTTGGAGGAGACAAAGTCATCAATATTGAAATACTTACACTTTTGACTTTTGAAAATTTGAGTATAAGTCGTTTCCTTCTTTTGAATTATCAACGCAATTTGTGGTAAAAAAGTCATTGAACTTCATCATGAGAAGGAAAAGAATTTCATTTGAGTCTATAATAATATTAGAGTTGAAGACTTGGAAAAGTTCATTATCCGAAATATGACTGAATGGAAAAATTTCACTTGTGCATAAAATACAAAACCAATTAGAGACGCTTGATTGTAATAAACGGTAATCAATGTCATTTAATCCATTGCATTTTTTATGTATCCAAGAGTTACAAATATCACATTGTATTGCATGGTGGTTGTTTTTAACAGTTTTTATGCACACTTTGCAAAAACATCTTTCCATGAAAAGAGAAGAACTAAAACTGGTTTTGTTAATCAGGATATATATTCACCAATGTATTAACATGATCAACTAAAATTCCGTTCTCGTTTGTGGTACGTTTAATAAAGACTTTGCCATTCAGAAAGAAAGCTTCCAAAATAAGATTTGCCCGCTTTAACATACGGCAAAAAAAGGAAAGCTTTTCAGAATAAGGACAAAGATTTTCACTTATAAAAATCTTTGTCACTTTGGGGGCCTAGACTACATGATTTATAGTCTTTTAATTTTTTCCTGTTCTGAAACAGGCCTTCCTGTTTACAAATCCTACTATTATAGGTCACTGTAGCTTAGTGGGTAGTGCATTCAACCCACAAAATCAAAATCAAACGGTGCTGGTTCGAAACCCAGCTCAGACATATTTTGATTTCTGAGTTACAGTTGAGTTCTTGAGCGAAACTCATTGCGTAATGCAAGCCTAGCTCATAATGGTGGGTTGTCTGGTGAAGCGATTTCGTAGGCACAAATGGGTGCCCTAAGTACACCAGAACCTAAACCTTGGGATAAGAAGAGCCACTGTTATATGTGGAGAGTCCCGTTAAAACTCCATTATTATTATTATTATTATTATTATTATTATTATTATTATTATTATTATTATTATTATTATTATTATTATTATTATTATTATTATTATTATTATTATTATTATTATTATTATTATTATTATTATTATTATTATTATTATTATTATTATTATTATTATTATTATTATTATTATTATTATTATTATTATTATTATTATCTTTGGTGACAATCTTCCAATGCGATGACACGCCTCAATATCACAGCCATCAATCGATATGTCCATCGCGTCAAAAATTTCTATAATGGCACCCTCCAGATGCACGTCTTCCACAGAGTCCGCAATTCCATCAACCACAACGTTATTTCTGCGGTCGTAATTTTCCAGATGATGTATTTCTTTCTCCAAACATACATGGCCTTCTCCCATTGCATCAACTTTTGCTCTTAATTGACGGTTTTCTTCTACAAGATTTTTTATTACCACAACTTTTATGTGTAATACACTTTCATTAATTTCATTAACTTTGCTTGTCATGAAATTCTCGATACTACAGACCTTTTTTGACATTACAAGAAGATGTCTTTCAAAGTTAACAAGTTGGTCCTTAATGCCGTTCATCCTGGTCATTGATGCCAAAACAACAAGGAGTAAAAATGTGGGTAATGGCGATAATGATAAAGCTAATAAAATGATTAATGTCTTAAGATTAAAATCTGCTACAAAACCAGCTTTGCAGAGTTACATAATTTAATGGAGAGCAGAAATAATAATAATAAAATATAATAACGTAGTTAGTGGTATGAGAGTGGATAGATATAAAAGTTATGATAATATGTTTCCTTGTGCAGAGATACTCCGCCCGGTGGCAAGCAGTCAGGCGTTATAATCCACACAAGAAAACAACGTGAAAAAGAAACAAATATCTGAGGAGATATGAGCACTGCAACAAAGAACTTAGTGATTTTAATGAGTTAGAATAATTACTTTTAAATGAGAGGGAGTTAATGTTGAAAAGTGAGTTAGGAGATTTTAAAATTCAATCAGTGAAAAAATGTTTCTTTCCTCACAAATTCCACCAAAATCTGCCAAGATCACTGCCAAAAAACACCCAGCAAACAAGAAACAATATCCCAAAAGTAACCACTGACAATTAAAAGGAAATAAAACAAATTTCCACTTCTATACTATTCGTGTGATTACGATTCAATGATGTGAATGAAATTCAATGAAAACAAAATGGTTTTAAACTTTATTTCATGTTGACAATTGAGAATTACGCAGTACCATAGGATGAGCAATGTGAAGTAAACAACTAGGGGTTAAAGGTTACAAGAACTTATATACCTGAAACTCTGTGAAGATATGTTGTGCTTCGGTTGATATCCTACCTTCGTTCCAGTGAATCGGAGGGTTGAGAAACCTTGAAAGGAAATAATATTTATACTAAGACTGCGCAAATCCAATCTTGCAGAAAGTGGTACTTGCCAATAAACTAAAGTTTTATAATGACATATACTTTGCAAACTAAAATGTGCTTACTTCGCAACCATTTTGACTAGTTCGTTAGCGTGTACTTCAAATGCCGAATACAAGGGATGCACTGTATTGTTTTTGTTAAATTGCGTTGACAAAAAGTTTTGTACAATGACTTGCACCATAGATATATCATCAGCTGCATGACAGAAAGTGTTAAGGACAAGTTCCTTATTTAACATATATAAGGATGGATGAATTGTTACAGATTATAGAAAAACCAAGATTTAATTAAAACACATATCCCAAAAAAACAATTATTTAAACAAGCTCTAACCTGAAAGCAAAGCCTTTCCTACGAGATTCAAATCCTCAACCTCTTTGTTGAAAAGAAGCTTCTTCAACAGTTCATGAGATTTACCAATAACTAGCAAACAGTATTCAGGGTCTGTTAAAACAGCTTCCTCCATGCTCTAAACAAATTCAGAACATGAACTATTTTGCAATATCTCACAAATTTAAGTTCAAGACGATGAAGCTTTAACAGTGATTAATTTTAACTTGAATTTCCACATTTTCATTTGCCAAAAAAATCTTGTTTTAGCACTGATTTTTAATGTCATGCATGATCCTTTATTACAAACCTTTCTTCTACATTAAAACTCAGTTGAGAAAAAATATCAACAACACAGTACAACTTTTATACATCCCAGCAATCTACTTACGTTATACATGACCTTATAGACCTCTATTGTATTTTCAATTAACCAGACAGTAGTGCTTGTAATCATTTTACACACATTGAACATTGTCGCATTGGCTGTCGTGTTACTTCTAAACAGATTAGTTAAGTTAGATTGCTATAACATTATGAAAATAACATTTAAAGTGCTCCCCCCCCCCCCCCACCCCTCTCAACCCCCCACGCCCCTCTCTCTCAACCCTAACCTTAGAAACATATTACTTCACTGAGGTATAAAGTTGAGTGTGAGTGCTTTATATTTTAAAGTTAAGGGTTAATTCAATAATGTGTTACTTGCTTTTAAAAGCCTTTCCATCTCTCTCAACCCTAACCTCAGAAACACGTAATCACTTCACTGAGGTATAAAGTTGAATGTGAATGCAAACTTACACAGCGACACTAATGCATTTTTTGAGAACATCAATGGATGTAGAAAAACAGTCCAATGAACTGCCAAGAGATAGCTAAAAAACAAATAGATAATAATGGCAGCAATTAAATGATGATCTTGTTTTAATAAAAATGAATTTTACCTTTTGTATTGTCTCCATGACAACTGTTGGTTGAAAAATCTGAAGGAACAATAAAACTTCAGCTTTTCAAAAATTTATATATGCCTGAAATATATGTAAGAAAGTTGTTCCGTTTCACTGAGGTTAAAAAATTATACCGTTAAGTATAGTAATAGATAGCAAAGAGAAAAATTAGAAAACAATAAAATTTGATGAAATGCTTTCTTCTTTTCCTTTTTTGAATGTATACCCCTTAGCTAGGCCATTCCTAGACATCTAGGTAACATGTATACCAAATATATATATCAATTATACCATGTATACCCAGTTCCATCAAAATCAGTACAGTACACAAGACGAACTCTTGACTGACAAACAAACAAGCTTAAATCACCATTTGTAATATTAAAACATCAAAACGTTTTTGTTGAAAATATGTTTGCACATAGAACAAAACAAGACGTACATTCAAAGAGACTCCTTCAAGTAGGTATTTCGCAAACAACGGGTTGCTGGACATTCCATTGAATGTAACATGAACCAATTGCTCTGAAGAATAAAAGATAAGATGTTCAAGACGTCACTTACATTCCATATTATTTGTAAAATGATGGAGTTGGCCAGAGAAAGTTGATGTTCTGTTATGCATGCATACTGGCGCACAAGAACATTTTATTGACATTTCTGAAACCAATTTTATTAAATGCTAAGAAATTTTTCTCCATCACCTCCGGACTCGTTGTTGTTAAAGGAATTCCCAAAATCTCATACATATATATTTAAAAATCTAAAAAAAAAAAAGAATCGAATTTGTTCCAAACATAACAAATAACAACCAAACTAGTTATTCTGATTTTTAAATTGTTGTTGTTTAATGTGAGGCTTTCTCTTTGACCTTCTTCCCGCAATGTTTATTTCTAACTAGGGTTCAAACCTCAATTGTCCATATAAGGTGAAAAAGTGAGGTAATCATTTGTTGTGACGTACATGGTACGTAGTTTTGATGTATGAGATTAAGCCGTATAGTTTGTAAGCTGGTTTCTGCATATATTTGTTGTAAAAGCGCTACAACTACTTTCGCATGATGAAAAACAGCGTTTATAAACGAGAACTAACTGGTAAGAAAACGAGTCATGAATCCAGTCTGCACTGAAACAAAAGGCAATATCATTGAGCAATCAAGAAAATATTCACGTCTTCACGCAATTTTATTTAGTTTTTCTTTTGTTTTGTGGCCATTGTTAAACAAAATGTTGTTTTTCCATGAGTTGTGATTTGTTTCTTACTTTTTTTAACTCCTCAATTGTTTAACCTGAAATATATTGTATAATTTTTTAACATATTGGTGCTTCAATATTTATTTTTAAGGGCACAAATTTTGCTTCATTTTTATTGCCCCCTCCCCATCTCTCCTACTTCCACCTCTTCACTTCAAAATTTTCCATATATTCCCATGATGTAACAACTTCAGAATCTCCGCTATCATCCTAATCTTTAAAGATAACATAAACTCCACTAGGTTCTGGAAATTCCTCCCTTATCTTTGTGACAAACAGGCTGCTATTATTCGTTGTACGTAACAACCAAGCTTTATTTAGATAAGCCAGCTAAACTGGCGGTATGCTGCGTATCAATACAAACTGAAATAAAATATCTAATGCAAATTTTAATATCTATTCTTCTATTTTTTGAAATATACAGATTTACATAACAAAATTACTTGATTTATAATTTGTTAAATGAAATGCAAACAGGGGTATGTTATCTCTAGGAGGAAGCCAGGGCCCCTCTCTGTCATTCAGACCTACCATGCATGTCCACAATACATATCGATTTAAACATACAGGCGCAAAACATTCGTGCTGTGTAACACAAGAGATGTCTGGAATTTAAATTGAACACATTGAAACTCGTTTTCTGGATGAGCTAAATTCTGCATAATGTGTGAAAACACCTGGGAAGTCATAAAGAAAAAATAAACAGAACAATTTTCTGATATAATAACGAAGCAAATCACAACAAAGTTAGTAAACAGATAAATATTTATAGTAATGCCATCATTAAATTGAATTTGGTTGATTTCACGGCGATTGACTCTCCAATGTTTGAAATTTCACTGCCGTCCACACTTTCTTTATCCTTATCATCATGTTTCTTATTTTTCCGTAAAATTTTTTTTGTTGAACAGACATTTCTATTCCAAAAGCAAACAATACGCAACGATGTTACATACCTTGTACGTCACAGGTCACGTTATACCAAAGAGGTTTGAACCAAGGTTTAAAAATGTAAACATCGTGAAAATTTTAATGGCAGACAAAACACAAGACTTTCTTCGTTGTTTTAGAGGATTAGAGATAGCGACTTTAAAAACAAGTTATCATATTATTTTTTACATTCGGTTTTGAGTTATTGTAATAATGTTTGTATGTGAACTTGGGGATCCCTTTAAGGAGACAACTTATATGCATGTATATGACATCAAACAAAAAATGGATAACAGAAAAAGAATTGTGTGTTTTTCCTACTTTTCGTACTATCGTTTCTATTTTTATTTTTTTAAAAAAAATAATGAACATCTATAGTTTTGTTCAATGTCTGTTATCTTTATTAAGTTTAGTTTTTTATGTTTAACTTTTCTATTTCAATCAAATGTCACAAATGAAAAGGTCACTAGAAAAAGTTGTTGCTTTACAAAATATAAACAAAGACATTTTGTATATTAAACTCCAACATTGATGCTAAAACATTCACGACAAATAAGTTTTCGGCAGATATCTATTGTTCTTAGTGGTGGCCAAACTTGCAAAAATAATTTTTCTGATTAGTTTTTAGATAGGATTGATTAGTTTCGATTCGTCATCAAATGCTCAAAGTGTCGTAAACTTCACTTAAAATTTATTTTTAACAAAAGCACAAAATTACCACAAAATTTAACAGCAATGAAAGGATTCTGAACAATTTTCAATATGTGTGTGAAACCATTTTACAAGATGTTCCCATGGATGAACGGAACCCAGACTCCTGAAACATTCAGTTGATATTTTGTCGAGAAAATTTATCTTGCAATTATCCCATCATCGAAGTCGCATATTTATCATGCAAAATTAACAAATATGAATAAATATGCATTGAATGTCTATGATCGACCGATCATCTGGTTTGCTACTTAGAATTACCAAGAGAAAGAAAATTGTAGAAAGCAAGTTGTAGAAGGAAAAGGATATGGGTGCTTAGCCAATGAGGACAGAGATGTTACATAACTCGCCTAGCACACATAACTTATAGGTATTATGTTGGGTAGTGAGGGGGTGAAAAGGAACATTGTCTGTAGTTTAGGTTCTGCTTAGAGAAAATTAATTTCTTTGTTACTTCTATATATAAGTAAAGTTTTGTTGATTCAGGAGGTAGAATGGATGAAGTCTTTTTACGTTGTTTGTGTAGAATTTAGACATGAACATATATAGCGTGATAAAAGATTGATTGTTGACAACTCAACCAAACAAACAAATGCGAACAACAATTACCTTGTTTTCTATATGCTATTTACCGAACAATACTTTCTTCATGTGAGACGAAAGGAACCTTGTTGTGGTTCACATGCTTAATTTAAGTACAATACCATTTACATGGGCTGACTTAAAAACAAATTCCTTTTTTGAAAAAACAAAACTTTAAGCATCAAATTTTGTTGTTTGAATTTTACGTTTTTTGCATCACCTTAAAAAATCCTAGATCCGCCCTGAACCACTTCAGTATAGCTAACCATAACTTTAATAAATCTTACCTGCAAATTTTGGACTCGTTAATACATTCGGTGATACCTTTTTGGAAACCTTCAGTTCCATAATGGGAATTCTTTCCCGCCACATGAGTGCAATAGTCTTGTTTACATCAGACGCCATGTTTGTTATGAATGGACAACAAATTTCGCTATTGGGCCGTTTGTTATGATCTTAAAAAATGAAGTTTCATTTAACATATCTGGGAACTGAAAATTTTTTGTGGAAACTTTTTTATATAATATAGAAGATTAAAAAAAGAAAAAGCTTCCGCATCTGGGACCTGCAGTTATTGAGAAATTGGGCAAAAACTAATTGTGACGTCATGAAAGACAAAATAATTCAAAATTGATCTAAAACTGTTGAAGTAATATTTTTCTGCACCGGAGTGAGATTTTAAGCATTTCTTCCGCTTGGACTATGTTTTGATTTTTTTCATTTTCGAGTTATAGCTTATTTTTTTATGTCACGTGACATGGTGTAAAAACCGTTTTTTGGTCTATTTAACGAGTTTATTGTTTTCAAAGTACACTCAGTAAAGTAATAAAACTTATAAAAGTAATAAATATATTATTAACATTAGATTGTTGTTTTTTATAAATGATAATACAAACAAGCTAAAAAGTTATATATATTATTTCTAGTATGTAAAATTTAAAAGTTTGAAAATGGTCGTTTCAAAATAAAAACATTCGAACATAAAATTGCAAAAACTAAAATAACTACGACACTATTCAGACATGTCAAAAGATTGTGTGATACATTTTGAAGGTAAAAAAGAAGGGCCTATTCGCCAGTTCACTGTTAGCAGTTTAGAGCGTGTCAAGGAAAGGAGCAACGAATGGCTTGCTTTGGATAAAGATTACGGAAAATTCTGTGAAGTCGCCAGAATATCGTTAAGTTTTCTCCCAGAAGTCGATCTAAATTCAATCTGGAAGAGTTGTTTTAATCACGTCAACTTCTATAGCCTTTTAACAAACATAGGGAAAATCTAACGAGCTAAAGCTGCAATAGCTAAGCAGCCTCCGCCTCCCCCGTAATCACCAGCACCTCCAGAACCTAAACGTTCCAAAAGAATTTCTTTTACTACTCTTCAAAAATCTAGTTCAATTCTCTCGTAATTTTGGTGGTGGTAATAAATCCGGAAAAATAATTTTATATTTAATCTATTTTATATGTAATTTGTCTTTACCTGTGCAAATAGTTTTTTTTTACATTTTAAATTTTTTTACTACCATAAAAGTTATCCAGAGTTTTATCTTTTGTATTTACTATCTTCTTTAACACTACTACAAAAAGAGTATCCCAGTATCTTTCTTTGGCACAGACTATAATTGCAGGTCGGCTATTAGAAGCAGCAGAGATAAAGAAAGACGATTCCATTCTTATTGATATAAATCAAAGTGAAATTGGAGAAGAAGGTATAGTTGCGACGTCTGAAAACGACTCGATCAGCGATGAAACCTACTCGGATGAAGATGACACTGTTTCTGAATTGGAAACTTCGTCTTGCGAAAGTGAAGACAGTGATGGAAATGATATAATGTCATGAACCATAATATATGTATTACTTGGATGAAGGGTCGCGAAAACCGCAAAAATAAAACCATACGAAATGCATGAGCTTCAAGTTACCTTTGCTTTGTTACCGTTGCAAAAATTCTCCGCACCGCGAAATTGAATCCACGATATACTTAATACCATTAAACCGCGAAATAAAATCCACGCGAAAATGTATCCACGAAAGATGGTAACCTGGATTACAGTCTCTTTTATTCTTATTTTATTTTTTGATATTTTATTAATATTTTATCTTCTTGTTATACAGTATTTACTAAAGTTGCAATATAAGTTAAAAAACAGTTTTTTTAACCCTAGCGGTTTTTACACCCTGTCACATGACATAAGAAAATAAGCTATAGCTAACTCGAAAATGAAGAAAAATCAAAACATAGTCCAAGCGGAAGAAATGCTTAAAATCTCACTCCGGTTCAGAAAAATATCATTTGAACAGTTTTAAATCAATTTTGAATTATTTTTTCTTTCATGACGTCACAATTAGTTTTTGCTAATTCCAGATGCGGAAGCTTTTTCTTTTTTTAATCTTCTATAGATATAAAAGAAGTTTCCACAAAAAACTTTCAGTTCCCAGATATGTTAAATGAAAAGTTATTTCTAAGCACCTTTTTCAGCCATAACAAACGGCCTATATCTACCGTCGTCGAAAATGATTTTCATATTTCTTACGAAAATCTTCGGACCCAGTATTTGGGA
This sequence comes from Candelabrum cocksii, assembly GCA_963930725.1. Classification (NCBI taxonomy): domain Eukaryota; kingdom Metazoa; phylum Cnidaria; class Hydrozoa; order Anthoathecata; family Candelabridae; genus Candelabrum; species Candelabrum cocksii. The sequence goes on along the minus strand of OZ005665.1, from coordinate 16,489,088 downwards.
CAAAACATATTTGAACGTTGCGTATATACCTCTATATTTCGGGTGGGATAATAGGCAATTTTTTCTGGCAACATGAAAAGTCACTCATTTCTCACAGCTTTTACATGGGTCCTAAATGGCATTTAATGGGTTGAATATAACTTCAAGATAGCAAGACTTTCAATTTAAGTCTTTTCAACTTAAGAAGTCGACAACAACACGAACGGAGGACGAAATAATAAACAAAAATTAAGTTAACTAAGAAGCATATAAGAAGATAACTAAGAAGATATTTTTTTAATAAAGAATAATTTATTCCTTGTTCACATAAGGAAAATTGAATCCATAAAATATCCCTTCATCAAGTGCCACCAACAAATAACTTATCCCTAAAATATAATTTAAGGAAGAACTCCAATAAGAGTCAAGGGCACTAATTAGAGATACAAAGAATCTAAGAAAATTTCTTTAAGAAAAAGAAATGTGAGTAGGAGAGAAAAATACTGGTGAACTATTGGAATTAAGCAAACACTTCAACAATCAAGGCCGTCAGAAGCTCTCTCATTTTATGTGCCACTTTTTTAAGAGCACTAGTGTACATCCGCGGAGCCAGAAATATGACAAAAATCTATAAGAAATATTCATCCGAATTAATTTACAAAAACATAGGTGAAAAGTAAAAAATAGTTGTCTAATGCAACACTGAAAATAAAATGCCATCATTCAAAACTAGCATATGAAAAACGCTTTTTTAATAAATTTAAATCGTTTTGTCAACATCTTATTGTTAGTTGATTTCAATCACATTCCATTGGCTCAACCGCTGACCTCGCGCGATGAGAGAAGTTGCGTGTTGTTAGTCTAGTAGCCATGGTGATTGCCAACCAAAGGAAATATCCAGGTTTTAATGTTAAACCTCTAACTTTTTTCACAATTTACAGATCCGTTTTGAGTCATTGCATAATGCAAACCTAGCTTAAATTGTTTTGATGTCGGATTGGAATAAATAAGCACTAGGCGGCAAGGGCGGATCCAGATTTGTGGAATAGGAGGTGTGATGCCCTTGCGGAAGGTAAACAAGGTGAGGTGAGGCAATGCGTTCAATTAAATTCACGGAAAATTGCATTGTTAAAGAGCTTGGGCATATTCTACTACATGGGTGCCAGATAATTTTTACTTAGGAGCTGGGGTTCAAGTTTTCGTATATAGCCTTCTATGAGAAATGGACTCCCGCGTCAGGTGAGACCATGCGTTCGTTTCAGACACAAACATTTGCGGTATTACGGGACGTGGTCGGCCACAACGTGTTCTACAGACAGCTTCTTTCACCACTAGTGCAAATCTATGTTGAACTCAACTAGAACTTTGAAATTACAAAGCAGTTAGTCTTTAGAAGCAAGAAATAAATGTAAAACTAACTTAACTTGAAACTTCTAGGTATTCACAAAGTAGCAAATGAGACAAAAATTGTCTTGTTTGCACGTCCAATGATAGTAGCTATTAAAAGGTAGAGAACACCTTTACGAATATTTCCAGAATAATAGTTTACCATTGCGTAACAAACACATTTTTCAACAAAAAGACAGTTTTGTGGTTTGGGGATATCGCTGGTTCCTGTACATATATTCATTAGGTTAACATCTCAATACAAAAGGGGTTGTGTAAATGCAGAAAATTTAAAATTTTTAAAATAATGTTTGTTTTAGTAGCCACCTCCACCATAGCCATGATCATCTCCTCCGTGATGGCCATGATGATGATCGTGATCGTCGTCATCTCCACCATGATGTCCTCCGAATCCACCGTAGCCGTCACCATTGCCACCGAAACCTCCTCCACCACCGCCATTACCGCCGCCGTATCCACCTCCACCACCACCGCCGCCAAAACCACCACCACCACCCATTTCTCCAAATCCGCCGTGATGTCCTTGTCCACCTTCGTGTTCGCCATGGCCGTCTTCAAAACGCCCACCGCCACCACCGCCGCCGTAATGATTTCCTCTACCGCTATCGCCACCGAAACCGCCACCACCCCATTCCGGTCTACAGCTTACGTAGGCGATGATTCCTGCAGTAACTAAAAGAACCCTGAGATACATGGCTCTTCAGCTGTAATTAGAACGAGATAAGAGTCCTTCTTTCCAATGTGAAGTACTTGATCGAGCACTCAATGATCATGTTTACCAAACAATTGAATAAGTGACTGATTTGAGCATATATTTTTGCACAGCATGTGAGCTGAATGCGCCCAGGTGAAAATCTTAGTTTAAAAAACAAAACCGTCTGGTCTGGTGAGCCTTATACTTTCTCGCAGTATTTGTTATCTTTTTAGTTTTATATTAGTGAGAAAAAAAAGATCGCGCTTTCATGCAAAAACATTCATAAAGAGTCTGCAGATTATTAAATAATTTTTTTTATCAGTAGATTCTTTTATGCCGCAAGTGCTTGTGGGTAAAATTTAAAACAATTTCCTCAAGAATTTGCCTTTGTTTTCAATGTCCATTCATAGGTCGCGCACAATATCATATTGTAGCTTCACTACCGTAAATGATCGATTAAACGCCCTGGGCGTTTATTTAAAAATTGAAAATTCATAAATCAAAGAGAAATACAGCCATTTTGAATGGAGGTTTGAAAAAAACGAAGCTCAAAATTGTATGTTTCCAGTGGAAATAAATATAGCATTTTCTAAACAATAAACATTACTTCTTTCCATGGCTATTACGGAAGGGGCGTTTATTCGAAAACTCGCCATTAAAATTCACTCAATTTTTAGAAAAGGGGGGCGTTTATTCGAAAGGGGCGTTTATTTACCAAAGCAATTTTCATGCGGGGGCGTTTAATCGAAAGGGGCGTTTAATTGGAAGAGAGCGTTTAATCGATCACTTACGGTAATGGGGTTAGGGGGATTTAAAGTTCTGGCAGATTTTCCGCGATATAAATAAAAAAGTTGGAACAAATAAGGTAAAAGATTTTTCAAGACTTCTTGAAAAAAAACAAACATATCTTGTGCATATTGGGAGAGAATCTTTTTTATTAACTCAATCACTTTTCAAGGTTAACAAACATGGCGGGTTGACTACATATATTCACTTTCTTTCCAGTAACTTTACATTGTCTCTAAAAATTAGGATGTTGCACAACTGACCGTAAGGGAAGAATTTTCGTGGAAAGAGAATTCCGCGGTTGACAGGTCTGCGAATTTTGCGGAAGTTATTTTTGTGGATTAGGTAATATATGTGAATTTCGCGGTGGGCAGAGATTAATATTTAGTACAAAATAATACACGTAAAAAGTCTATCTAAATTTATTTTTCAACCAAATCAAAGACATTTCTAACAACTTCGATTGGAGGAAATCCTCCAGTTCACTTATCTGCCAAAGTTCGAATTATTGTCGAGAGAGAAGAAGCGCTGGAGACGAGTTTGCAAATTATCGAATGCTCCGATAACTCGAACCATTTTCTTGGTCCCTTGGAGGTTCGAGTTATCGGGAGTGCACTGTATTTTCTTATATCTTTAATTGTACAGATTTTTGCATGTTAAGCGACACTAAAAAAGAGAGAGAAATTGAATTTCGCGGATAAGGCATTTGCATTAAGGTTCAAAAAGAGTGAAAATAAATTCCGCGAAACTTTCTTCTCTTAAGGTAGGAGGAATTATGTAAAATATATAACGAGAACCTTTCCTACCAATAACGCTAGGAATTAGCAATTTATTTATACAGGCAAATCATTTCAGAATATACAAATTTACAAAGAGCTACAATTAACTGCTTTCCAAAACGAGTCCTGTCGATAAGGCCCGTATGGCAGTGTATTAACTCTGTCTACGTTATGTGCCTTATCATTCTTACTGCAGTCTTTGTAATATCTATCATATAGCTGTTGTGCTTACGTGTGCATCATGTTCGCTCGTCGCTCTACACCGTCGAAATTAAATTCCGTGAAACTTAATGAAAATGCCTTACCGCAAATATCATTTTTCTCTCTCGTTTTTTGTTAGTGTCGCTTAACATGCCGTTAAAAATATAAGAAAATACAGTGCACTTCCGATAACTCGAACCTCCAAGGAACCAGGAAAATGGTTCGAGGCGAAGTTCTTAGAAATGCCTTTGATTTGTTTGAAAAATAAATTTCGATAGACCTTACGTAAATTATATCGTACTAAATATAATATTCCCTAAACTCTGCCCACCGCGAAATTTTGATATATTACCTCATCCGCGAAATTCGCAGCTTTTAGACCTGTCAATCGCGAAAATTTCTTCCCTTAAGGTATTCTAAATCAAACGCGTTTTCATCGTCTAGCTCAAGAGGGGTGAACGTTTTGTAAAAAAAAAAAAGTTCTTGTGACATCGACAACTCAGACTCGGAATGAAGTATTTTTGTCAAAAATAAAAACTTCTATGCATAAGTATTTGTTGTTTTTAAAACCGTAAAATCCGCTAAATTTAATCTGTGTGAAAGTACTCTGCTCATATATCAGTTAAACGTTACACTGTTCGCTACATAATAAACTACTCAGTGTACCAGTTAAACGTTACACTGTTCGCTACATAATAAAATTTGATGACGGAACCAATATTTTTGTTTAATGAAACATGGAATTCGTATAATAATAGTAATATATATATATACTGCTGACAAAAACACAGTGCAAGAAGACATCTCCAGATAACTAAATTTTTCCATGTCTCGAAAGAGTTATGGAAAAACAGTTCGACTTAACGGGGTTCGAGTTATCGGGATCATCAATTACAGGAGCTGAGTTTTGGTATTTTCGTTTGCGAAAGTTATTATAACAGTCGTCTGCGATATAAATGTCTTTCTTTTCGTTATAAGCGTTATTATCGACCATTAAATGGATTTATTGTTCAACATGGCGGGCACTTCCAAGTCGATACTCTTCATAATTTGTGCTTTTGCAGACTATGATCACTTCAACACAATAAGGTTAACATTTGCCTCAAACATATGCGTCCGGTTACTATAGTATGAAACGATTTGAAATTTATTTTTGTATACATACTTCTTAGGGTGACTACATAAAATATACATGTAAAACAAACACAAAAGATTCATTCCCGCAGTCCGCTCTACTGGAGCGTGACACGAATAAACGATATTATATGTAAAATTTATATTTAGGATTAAAATAAATGCAATAAACACATATAATCTTGCCTGCATAAAAAGCTTTTTGGTGAAAAGATGAAATAAATTGCAGCCAATTCACGATGTGTTGTTGTTAAAATACTCGCAAAATCAGATAATCATTACACGTAACAAAACTGTACACAAAAATCTTTAGGTTGTACATCGAAGGATGGATTTCCATATTCTATAAAATACAACCAATAGTAAAATCACGATTAATTGGTAGCGATGAGACCATATTTTAAATAAATACAGTCCTTCATACAGTTTCTGCCAAAAATTTTGCTGCATCATTTCGATTCAACTGTCTTAGAGAGCTTATCAGCTCTGAAACTTTCAAGTCAGGATCTTTAGCTCGAATCAATTGCAACAATTTCCGAGTGGGACTGTAGCTGTACCTTTTATGAATAGCATTGCGCATAAGGTTACACTCATCCTGCGAAAATCCAAACAATCCACCAATATCACATGCAGAACATTGCCCACGGTAACCTACGTCTAACGTTTTTTTAACTTTTTGTAATGTTGAAAAGTCAATATCAATTATCAATTGTTGTGGATCAATTCCATCCAGCAATTTCTTAACATCAACTCGTTCTGCTTCAACACATTTCTCCTGAAGCTCCTTTACTGTCGGGTAAATACCTTTCTGTTGTAACAATTGAAACAACATTTCTGCAGGACTACCTCCACCAGCTTCATGCAGTTGGAGATTCTTTACATCCAATTGAAATTGCTTGTCTTTACAAAATAGGGAACGTCCAAGATCCACATAACCCCGACTATCATCCAACAAATTAGCTAGTTGTGATATTTGACTTTCTCGCAATTGAGATACAGTTAACGGAGGATGCGATACTAAAAGAAACCAAAGAAGCTTGCATAACAATAAACTTTGAAAGATGTTTCAAAAATACCAGTAAAATAAATTTTTATTTACTTTTTCAACCACAATTTGTAACAAAAACAACAACGTAGTTATCAATAATTGAGCAACATTGTTTTTCTTTACGTTGTTGTTCTTGAACCACTTTGAAATAGATTAAGAGAAGATTTTGGCCCCAAATCGCGAAATTAAATTCCGCGAAAGTTAATGAAAATGCCTTACCGCGAATAAATCAGCGAAATTCAATTTTTCTCTCGTCTTTTTAGTGTCACTTAACATGCAATTAAAAATATAAGAAAATGCTGCACTAAATATTCCCCTAAACTCTGCCCACTGCGAAATTGAGATATATTACCTCATCCGCGAAATTCGCAGTTTTTAGACCTGTCAATCGCGAAATTTTCTTCCGCGAAAATTTCTTCCCTTAAGGTAGATTGGAATTGCGAGTAAAGACGAGATTTTCTTATTGGTACCTATATGGTCGCCAAAAACAAGATAGCCTACTACTTCATCTTTGTCATTCCCAATGTTCTTGTCGCTTTCGTCGTTTTTGTTTACTTTAAAAATTCACACTTACTTTTGTATATATCATTACAAAAATACTACTTTAAAATCGAAAAACAGAAGCTGCCCAAGGAAAGTCATTGATTAGTTGAATTAACTACTACGTATTTTGTTTTGATTTTCAGAATTTCAGATTTTCAAGATGGCGTCTTTGTTTGCAAAAACGCCTTTTAATGCTATTTAAAGGCGATTTATTAACGGTTTTTTTAGTAAGAATTCTTTATGATTTTCATTTGAGGGAAATGTAAACCAAGATGGCCGCCTAAATCTTACCAATTACGAATTGGCGAAAGGGAAACTGTGTGCATGAAATTTGTGACGTAACAACAACTTTGCAATTTTGTTTATTAAAAATAACTCCCTCATTCGAGGCCATCAAATAATATTTTTCTGCCCTGGTATAATCGTTTCTCTTTTATTATCTATTACTACGTATTTTTCTCTAGCATCTGTAATACAGTTCTCCGCAGTTATAACAGACTGATATCCATCAAGTCGGAATCAGAAAATTCACAAACATCAATTCCGCATTCCTACAATTCGAAAACTTTTCTTCAACAGTCTTTAAGCCGCAGTGTTATTCCCTGGAAATAATTTAGTTGCATTTGTCATTCACAATGAAATGATGTGGTTCCGTACAAATGACATCCTCAGCAAAAAGATGTTTTCAAGAAAAACAAAAATTACAAATGAGTGCAATACTATTTCGCGATAACTACTACGTCAATAATCTATATATCTTATATAACACGCTTTGAAAGCGTGAACATGAACGTCGTCACAACTCAATGATTTTACGATTACATTATTCTAACATTCGCACGTGTCATATTTTGCACTCTGTTTTTAACCAATAGGAATCCCGGGAATAGTTGCTTTAACCAATCAGAAAAAATATTGAATTTTGCACTCCTTTTTAACCAAAATGAAAGTAAGGATAGGACAGGCATGGCGAGCCATTAACAAGATGGAGAAAATATGGAGGTCAAACTTGAAAAATCACCTTAAAATAGGTTTCTTCCGTGCTACAGTAGAAAGTGTATTATTATATGGAGCAGAAAGTTGGACATTAACTGGCAAAATGAGTGAACGATTAGATGGTACGTACACCAAAATGCTCAGGGCTGTACTCAGAGTATCCTGGAAGAACCATAAAACGAATAAAGACCTCTATGGTAAACTGATGAAGGTTACAGACTCACTACGTGTTAGAAGATTGAGGTTCATTGGACATTGCTGGAGAAGCAAAGATGAGTTGATAAACAAAGTAATCACTTGGGAACCGAAACACGGAAAGAGGAAGGCCAGTAGCAACATACCTAGATCAGCTTAGAAGGGATACAAGGATGAGCAAAGGAGATCTGCAGAAGACTATGCAAGACAGAGATGAATGGAGAAAGCTAGTTGCCGATGTTCGAGCTCGCTCGAAATAAGTCAAGTTTTAGCCAATCAAAAAATATATTGAGTTTTGCACTCCGAAATATATATTATCTCGTGATTGGCCAATCACGTTACAGATGTTCACGCAACCTATTGATAAGAAGTAGTTATCGCGAGATACGAGAAAAATATGGCGAATATTTTTTTGAGTTTTTTATGTTTTTCAAACTATTTAACGAGCCTTTAGGCGAGTATTTCGCGATAACTACTTTATCAATAGGTGTATATGATATCTTATATAACACGCTTTGAGAGCGTGAACATGAACGTTGTCAAAACTCAATGATTTTACGATTACATTATTCTAACATTCGCACGTGTCATATTTTGCACTCTGTTTTTAACCAATAGGAATCCCGGGAATAGTTGCTTTAACCAATGAATAATATAATTTAATTTAAATAAGTTAATTTGAATATACAGGTTATCCACACCATGTTTATGTACAACCACGTAAAGTAAACTGACAACGTTACGCTCTGTACAACACGGGGACGAGTGCGATTTGCACGGGTCTTATTTAGCTAGTTATATAAACATTAATGAGCAAACATATGAGGACAATGAGAGAGCATTAATGAACACATACCTGCTTCTTGTTTAATTCCAGCTATTTCATTAGGTGATAAACCAATTCCACGAGCAACTAATTCCCACACATTTGTTATAATGTTAACAAACTTTCCTTTCATATCATCATCATATTCTTGCAGTGGTTCAACCTCTGAAAAGGTATCACATGACAACGATATTCGCTTTTCTTCGGGAAGCCCATCAATTTCTAATACATCATTTAACCATATTGCTTCCTGTTGTTTATTTATATGTGCAAACAACAGAGCAGCACAGGCTTTGTCTTCTCCAGTAGCATCAGATGATTCTAGAACCAAAAAAACATTTTTCTTAAAGGTTCCATAATTGTGCGTGAAATTATCAAAATTACAAAAATAAAATAAAGAACAAAATCACAAAATCACATTGTTGACTGCCATAAAAAGCATTTTTATGTTTTTTGTGGATTGTTGTACCATTTTTATTTTTAATTATTTTGTTTCTTTCAAAGAGTATCTAATTTTGTGTCATTAACAACATTATCAACAAATGAAATATAGTATGCAGCTACAGGCCCGTAACCAGCGAGTTTCATGGGAGCCGTAACCAGTGAGCTTCATAAGAGCCGCTTAAATCCAGTGACCTTCTACCCTGACGAACAAGTTCCATCAATATGCGCGATGGTTCAAATTGCGTGAAATTAATGATCAGAGAATGTCATTTCGTCAACATGTTTATCAATTACATACTTTCATCCTATTGACCCTGGAAAAGCTTGATAGCTTGACAAGCTCCAATGATCAAACTTACCAGATATATGTTTTCAATGATGTTAAATTCATATAGCCCAGCTCAAAAATACAATACAAATATCCCAAACGTCTGACGTCTACCAACTATAGTTCACTTGGCGTATGCTCTATGCTATCAGGAAGTTACTCTCTGTGAGAAAGTAACGTGAGAATTGTAGATGTAAAATTGAATTGATCGAATTGAATTGTCATTTGGTTGAGCGGAACTCTCCGTTCCGTGGGGAGATCGTCTGATCCCCACCCCTTCCATGGTTACGGGCCTGAGTTTCCATGGTTACGGGCCTGAGTTAGCAAATATTTTTTATTAAGTATTTATATAATACCTTGATTATGATTAAACAAAAAAGTAATTAAAATAACATTACAAAATAACAAAAGTAAAAGTAAAAAAAACTTCACAAAAATAACAAAACTGTAGCCATGCCTTTTAGAGATAATCTTTCTACATTCCTGGAAAGCTGAAATAAAAAAAATAAAACAACAATAGATAATGTAGTTGAAACAATGAAATAAACATTACCTCAGTGTCCATAATTTAAGTTATGAGACCAATATTTTTAAAACTTACCTAAAGAAATGCAAATATGGTCAATTAAACTGAACATAAAAGCTAAATTAAGAGACAAAACCTCAAAATAAAAAGAGCTGTATATTTAATAATTTCAAACAAAGTTAAATGAGAAAAGATAATGCTACAAAAAATACACAAATGTTAATATCGAAATTTAAAAGTAACTTGTTAATCAAGTGAAAAGAATAGCAATAATTTAATAAGATATCTTCAATAATCACATGCAAAATCAATAAAATTTACAATAAAAGAAGTTTTAAAAGAAGTTGCTAGTGTGGTGGTTAAAGTATTCAAATAATCTAAGTAAAATCAATAAAAAGTAAAAAACATCCAGATTAAAAATTAGAAATGATATATAAAAGATGCACACAACATTGGTGACGTACACAATATTCTAAACAATTTTCAACATTCAGTTTCACAGCAATCAACTTTCGGATATAATAATTACAGTTACTTTTGTTAAATCCCCCTTCAATACATTGGCTGCTGTATTTTAAATTAAAACCTTGCAGAATCTCGATCAACTTTGATACTTTGAAGTGCTCTTCTTTATTTTGAACCAATCTAAATAACTCCTCAGTAGGACTGTAGCTGTTGTCTATCTTAATAGCATCTCTAATAGCCTGACATTCATCCAGCGTAAATCCATAACATGCACCAATATCACTCGCAGAACATTGGCCAAGATAGCCACTGTCTATTTTATTTTTTATTTTATCAAACAATTCAATGTTAATATCGAAAAGCAATGAATTTTCATCAATTCCATCCAACAAATTTTTAACATCATGATGTTCTGCTTTAACACATTTCTCACAAAATTCCTTTACTATGAGAAATTGTTCAAATTGTGTCTTTATAGGAAATAAAAAGACTCCCAATCTTTTATAATCCCTACTACCATCCAATAATTTTGCTATGCTTTGTATTTGACTTTGTTGCAATTTGGATACAGTTACACTAAAAACAGAGAAGTATACCTTTTCAGACACTATTTAATTCAGAAAAATCCTACTATAAGAAAAACAAATAAAACATTTTTGTATTTTTTTCCTCAATGTTTTGAAAGGTAGTTGGCCAACCTGATTAGTATATATGTGTGAGGTGTAATTGATGCTTGATGGAAAATCAAGTCGCATTTTTACAATCTTCAGGCAAATATTAAGGGGGTCCTCCTCCTAGACCTAAAACAATCAAGCTGAAATTAGGAAAGGGAAAATCAACTCACTGTATTCTATAAATTAAATGAGGGAATTTTTTTCCTAGCAATGGTTGCCATAGTAACTGAGAAACCGTGTTTTTCAAGATTAGCAAAATTACACAAACCCCATCATTCAAAATCTTTTTCAAAACACTGTCGTTCAAATTCATAACATATTTTGTTTACATTATCTATTTATACCATATGAAAGTTTCATTATTTGATAAGAATCTTGAGGCTAGCTGAAATTTGGGCATTCTTATAAAAAAGAAATGAGTGTATTGACATCAACAGGTGTCACTGCTATACTCCGTAGTATTTGAAAGGGATATAAAAAAACATTAATGAAAACTTACCTATCAGTGGGCACACAATCTGACTTTGATGTTGACGTTGACGCTTTTTGTGTAAACCAATTCAATATACTTACATTTTTTTTGTGAGACATAACTATAATGATATAGTTGTTAGATAGTTAGTTGGATTCTCGTTCACACCAAACAAGAGAATTTGCACAAACAACCTTTTTTCAGTCTACACACAATGATAACATTAAATCGCAAAAATGCATTGTATAATACAATGCATTGTATTAATGCATAGTTACAAATATAATACAAGTTATGACGTCATTATGAATTGATAATAAGAATTCCTTTGATTTGATTGGCCAATATTAATCGCCTCAATGAAATGCAGAAGTGGATTCTACTTTTCGCCAGTGATTGCACGAAGAAGAACAGAAAATTTGCTAATGTGCTTGTATTGTTGCAAACTGTTTCTCTTTGCGCGAAGGGTTTCGTTTAGTGGAGATCCACGTTAACATTGATTTCCTCTCCTGATTTCATGAATATTATACTCTATTATAGTATAGAAAAACTCCTTTCTTAGTTCTGCTTTAATGAAAAACGCCATAAAAAATGTTTGTTAGGAAAAACTCTGGAAGTATAAAAACCTGAAATGGCCATGATTCGCATTTAGCTACATTTTGGATATGTACCGTTGCCAGTTCTTTTATAATCTCTTTAAAACAAGTGTGAAAGGCATTTGAGTCAAAATTCCTTTGATTTTGGGGTATAATTGGCCCTATATGACGTAGAGGTATAATTTAATAACAATAAGTAAAATGGAGTTATCGGTCACAATTCCAACAAATGAAAATATTGAATGCATCGAAAGAAACAACGGTCAAGTTACATTTCCATTAACCGTTCGTTGTCGAAAGATTTTATCATTCCCAAAATAAAATTATTTAAAAAGTGAAATTGATGTGTAGCTGGTGAGATATTTAACACCTCAACTGTAGGTACAGGTTAAAACAACATTTTCAATTGAAAAACAAAGAGATAAACAGACGAGTTCGAAGTCATCTTCTCCTTTTCATAAGTTCTACAAATAATCTAAATTACAAAAATCATAAAAGTACGTAAAAATTCAAATCACGTTTTATACTTACAATTTTTAAATCAAAAAACAAAAAAAGAATCTCCATCAGCAACATCTTGAATAACAAACATGGCGTCCTCTTCTCAAGGATAAAAAATTATATTATTTCATTAAATAAGATATTCTTACCTTCATTCAAACTCATGTTTTAGAGTTGATCATTCAGCTGAAAATAGCAAAGAAGAAATGAAAAACTGTTTATTGGAAATATATCTCCTGTTTAGAATGACATACTTGTTCAAATCTTTAATTATTTCATGGACTTTGTCATGCACATCCGTCCTGAGATTATCCTTGCAGATAGTAGCAAAATTTGACAAGAGGAAATCACATTTCACTTCCTTGATCAGGTCCAACATCTTTCTTGCTTGACTTGTTGCCACAGGTGGTGTCAAAGCTACGATATTATCACAGTCATAAGAAGAAAAATTGAATTGCCCAGCAATCTTTCTCCATTCATCATCACCAGATCCAACAAGTTGAAGAGCTAGTTTATCGAACAAATCTATAGCTGTTCGATATATATCACTAATAAATCTATCTTGTTTAATGCCGTTTTCTTGAAAAAATACTTGCACGTCATTTCTACCCACTTCTTTGCATGCATCAATCATAACTTTAACAGTCAGATTATTGGCAACTTTTTCAATTAATATTTCTAAAAATCGTCTTACCTGGGCTTTTGGCAATTCTTTCCCAAATTCACTTTCTCTGGCTTTTTCATTATCTTCAAAAACACAACAACCAATTCTCTCCCACGACTTCCTCGTATTGTCTAATCCTATCTTCTCAGCTAACTGTTGCATATATTTTTCATTTTCATTGAGGTCAGAAAATGTTCTAATGGGTTCTTATTGAGTGGCATCTTCTACAAGTAACAGGGAAATATATACACTAAAAACAATGCCAGTTCAGAATCAAAAGCATTTATTCATCATATTTTATTCACACAAAAAAGTTTTTAAAACAGAAAAAAGAAAATTTGTCAGAAAATTTTTTTTCAGAAAAAACATATAGAACATTCTGGTATTGTGCCATCAAGGTGTTCAAGGTTATCAAGGGTTGACTTTGTCGCAATTTGGATACTGTTAATGCATATTGTGAGACTAAAAACAGACATCACTAGACTATTCAGAGGAATCCTGTTCTGAATTATCAATAGTATTAAACAACTAGCTATATAACCCCATGCAAATTTCACTAATAGCCTTTTTAAAACAGATAATAACAGTGATAGCCTGACTTTAAAAGTATAATACATTAATGAACACATACTTGCTTCTTGTTTAATTCCAGCTATTTCATTAGGTGATAAACCAATTCCACAAGCAACTAATTCCCACACATTTGCTATAATGCTAACAAACTTTCCTTTCATATCATCATCATATTGTTGCAGTGGTTCAAACTCTGGAAAGGTATCACATGACAACAATTTACGCTTTTCTTCGGAAAGCCTATCAATTTTTAATACATCATTTAACCATATTGCTTCCTGTTGTTTACTTGTGCATGAAAACAACAGAGCAGCACATGCTTTGTCTCTCTCAGTAGTGGCAGAAGAAGATTCTACAATCAAAAAAATTGAAGACAAAACTTGATACAAAAAATACAGCTCTTTCAGTGGTTTTAACATAAAGCTTGTCCGACAGTACAGGATGAGCCAAACCATATGAAAGATGAGTGGAAAAATGGAGAATTTTGATTTCACTCGTCCAACAGGTACGTTGATGTAATTTATGTTGATTATAATTTCAAATAAAACAAAATAAAAAGTATATATACTAACATAATTTTATTTTCACAAGAACAAAGAAAAAAAATTGTGTTAAATATTGTGTTCCGGATGAGTGAAACTTTATGATGACAAGTTTTGAAGAGCAGTCACCCGTCCGATGGGACAAGTGCTAAAATCCCTTATGCTACACCACTGCCTCAGGTGTGGTTTCACCACAGGTAAAATTTTGAAGCATTGAATTGCATATTGTTGTGGTTACTCAAGATAAAAATATTTTCCTAATACTATTTAAATCATTGAATGGTAATTCATCTGGAATCCATCTTTGTTACAATAATGCATATGAACTTATCCTTTCATTAGACTTGATATAATTAGAAAAAGGCTACTGTAAGTTGTAAAAAAATTGATAAATAATAGATAGATAAATATATATAGAGAGTGTAATTTCATAAATTTTGAACAAACTAAACATGAAATACAATTACCTTGTGCATGCACATTGCTACCATCAACTTCTTGTTCTTGGTAGGTAGTTAGCCTGTCCGTCGTTTGACTGATCGAATTATCACCTTGACCATTTTCTACTTTTAAAACATCAGATGTTCATAAATTTCGAATAAACTAAACATGAAATACAATTACCTTGTGCATGCACATTGCTACCATCAACTTCTTGTTCTTGGTAGGTAGTTAGCCTGTCTGTTGTTTGACTGATCAAATTATCACCTTGACCATTTTCTACTTTAAAACATCAGATGTTCATAAATTTCGAATAAACTAAACATGAAATACAATTACCTTGTGCATGTGCATTGTTACCAACAAACCAAACAAGAAGCGAAATACAAAAAGCAAAAACTAAAACCACGACCGACTCTAACACTTCCATTGAAAAAGGTTTGTTGTGAAACATATTTTGCAGTTCTGAAAGCAGCAATACCAGGTTATAGGTTTATTATTATATTCGGAATTGATTAATTATGACCTGAGCATACACATTATTGAAAGATAATAGTTGATTTTTAATACATTTGTGAGATCACAAGAAGTATTTTGAAATTATAACACATTCAGAAAAGTAAAAATAATACAGGTATAAAAAGAGTACAAAAGTACATAACACCCATCTATAATCCCTAACAAACCAAAAAATAGGAGTGTGTGTGTGTCATATTACCATAATAAATACAAATCTACAGAAAAATAAAAGATAATGTAAAAATATCTTGCAATAGAAATTATAAACATAAAAAAATTACTAAAAGGTCTGCATGTGTGTAAAATTTGTACAAAAGAAGATGAAATTTAAGCTTAATAATATGAGCAGTTTCAGCAAGTTCCTTCTCCTTATATGGTAATATCAAAAATTAGAATTGGATACAAATAAAGACAACCAAAAACCTTTTCACAATATATACTTAAGTAAAGGGAGCTTAAGGTTTAAGTATAATATTTGCAACTTCATGAAGACCACATTTTATACAATAATCAGCCAATTCTAGATTGGACATGTTCGGTTTCACTTGGCGCATCTTTTGGAGTAGTTTTTCACCAGGAGAGTAACTATTTCTTGAACGTATTGAAGTTTCAAATGATGAAATTTCATATTGATTAAAACGACAAGAACTAGCAATATCTTTCCAATCATTGTGCCCGGGTGCATTGCCTGCAATTTTATTTGCTAGTTCTTCTAATTCAAACCAATCAAGATCACGTAATTGTTTAGTTGTGTCAAAGTTCAGCTTGTCAAAATAAGACTTAATATCATTCCTTATATTTGCAGTGTTACAAGCACCGATAAAACTTGTAATTTTAAGGTAAGGAGAAATTTGTAAAAGTCTATGCAAAAACATTAGTGCAGGGTTTTCGCCACCAGCATAATGCCTACCAAGGCTTTCTACATCAGAATCTTTTGGAAAGACTTCCATTGCAAGTTCACGCCACAAGCAATCAACGTCAAGTAGGTCTGCAATTTTTTTGTTCTTAATGTAGGAGAATTCTGTAACTTTAGATGAACCTAGAATAGATAGAAATATTAAGCCATTCTCATTAACAGGTTCGAAGAAGATGTTGAAGTGGAAAATAGTGAGGGTAATAATCAGTTTGTTTCAAGAAGCAAAGACAAGATTAAGAATTGGATAAGAGTTTTGAAATGAGTGAGGGGATAAAGTTGTTTCACATCAAGCATCTGTGTTGTCACAGCTGTTTGCAATTGTCATTGATGTAGTTACAGAAAATGCAAGTCTGTTGAGGAAGATTCTGTATGATAATGACATGATCCTGACAAGTGAGATGATGGAGGAATTGTGTGGGAAACGTTGGAAAGTGCGTTTGAGAGCAAGAGACTCAAGGTAAACCTTAGTTAGTTAGTTAGTTAGATCCAGATTTGTGATTATACTGCTACGGGAGTCCCAGCTTCTGGGGTAGGCAGCAGGTGGCTTGAGTGTCTTACACCCGTTCTCCATGCAACTCTGTCCAGCGGATCAATGCGAATCAGGTCGCATAATTGTAGATTGTTCTTTATACATTCCGACCAAGTTTTCCGTGGTCTCCCGCGTCTTCTAGAGCTGGGAATCGGCATGTTCCTGATGGCGTTAATGCAGGAAGTAGAGCGTTCGACATGGCCGTACCATCTCAGCCTCTTAGAGCATAGAACTGTCAACAACTCCAGGACCCACAGCATTCCGAGCAGGACAGCGATGGAAACTTTGTCATGCGGTTTAATGCCACAGATCCAGCGTACCATGCTTCTGTCGTTACGACGAAGTCGCTGTTGATCGGAGGCCGTAGGTGCCCACGTTTCACTACCATACAGTAGAGTAGAGCGAACATAGATGGTGGACACTTTACCACGGGTGAGGAGAGATATATACTTGGAAGTTAGGATAGGCAGAAGTTTCTTGAATTTCCCCCAGGCGATACTGCATCTGGTGATGATAGAGAGCTCACATCTGCCACCAGCACTCAGCATGTCACCAAGATAGCAGAAACTAGCTTCGACATCGAGCAAGGCTCCGTCGAGATCCACCTGAGTGACCAGTCTCCCACCCACCGGGCGTGCCAAACCACAGCACCTAGGACACATATAATCCGGATCGGCTGATAGTCTGCCTTGTATGCTGCTACACTTTTTGGCCACGGTAGTTACTTCGGTTGAGAGCGTCGCCTTTCCATTTATAGAGGTTCAGTTTGTAGCTCTCTTCCCAGTCCTTAGGAATCCCACCAGTACAGAAGACTACCTCCACGATAAGTCACACCAGCTCCACATACTCTTCACCGACAGCTTTCAACATCTCCGCAATGATGCCCGAGGGACCGGCAGCTTTACCACTCTTCATCTTCCCAAATGCCTTGCGGACCAGCTCAGAAGTGACATGCGGAGGAGGACCTTCCACAGAGGGGACATCGACTAAAAGTTCACTCGGCCAGTCTAACTCAACATTGAGCAAACCTGAGTAGTGTTCGACCCACGCCTTCATCTTTTCCTCTTCACTGAGTGACAGCTCACCAGTGTCGTTCCTGACACACATATCGCCAAGGACATCCTGATTGGTCCTGACCATCTGCTTGGCCAGTTTGTAGATGCTGTGGTCATTTGATGAGATGTTCGCAAACATTTCCTTTTCTGCTTCCGACTTAACATGCTAGACGACCTGTTTGGCAACACGTTTTGCCTCGTAGTACACAGCTTTGGCCTCCCTGGCTTCAGTTGTCTTGCCTGCTCTTTCAAGGGCCTTGTAAGTTTTGAAACAAGACTGCTTAAACTCCACTGCGTCATCTACCGAGTCATCCCACCACCAGGTCTCGTGCTTCCATTGATGGATTTTGGAAAAGCTGCTTCTAGGAGCGAGACCTTGAGTCTTGACCACACAGCCTCCATCTCATTTGCATGAATGCTGGGACTATCAGTAGCCACCTTCTCCATGAAGGCTGCCTGGAACTCACATTTTGTCACAGAGTCCTTGAGCTTCCAGGTACGGATATGTGACATGAACTTGCGCTTCTTCACTGAGGGGACATGGACTTTCAAGTCGCATACCACCATTTTGTGCTGCTGGGCGCACTCCTCAAATAGGATAACTTTCACATCAGTAACAGCCTTGCAGAAATTCTTTTGGTAGAGAATGTAATCGATCTGTGACCTGAGATGACCCGAGCGGTATGTCACCAGGTGAGATTCTCTTTTCTTGGAACGGGTGTTACCAACCACTAAATCATTCGCTAAAGAGAACTCCAACAATCTTTCGCCTTCCACATTTCTAACGCCGTAACCTTTGCTGCAATGTACTTCCTCGTAACCACGGCTCTCCGTGCCAACATGTCCATTCCAGTCCCCCAAGGGGAATAGCACCTCCGAAGCTGGGATCTTGGAGACCACACTTTGCAGTTGATCGTAAACTCTTTATGCAACTCCAACAAACCGACCTGTGGTGCATACAAGGTGCAAACTACCTTGCCGACGACAAGCCTGAGGAGGATGATTCTTTCCGAGATACGTTGGATCTCAAAGGATTTATCCACCCACTTCTCCGCCAGCAAGATTCCGGATCCGCCAAGGCCATCCCTGTTTCCACTCCAATAGAACTTGTATAAGGAGTTCTTTCCTTTGATACAGCGCGCCTGGTTGGGAGTTAGACTACCGACCCATCTGTGCTCTTGCACACCGCACACATCTACTCTTCTCCACGTTCCACCTCACTACCTATCTTCTTCAGCGAGCCCACGTTCCACGTGGCAGCTCTAAACTTGGTCTTGGTCGGGTGCTTGCTTGATTCACCTCGATGGCCGGACCCTGCCTCCCGCACCGGAGAGTCAGCGACGTCTGTCGGCACCGCCTATCACAAATTTCGGTGTATAACTAGCCATAATAATTGGAACAAGGTTGTTTGGCAGGGCTGCCTGTCCTGGCTGTCGCCCCAACTCAGTCTTTTGCAGCGACTGAGCTTCCGCCATTCCCGCACTCGGGCTGGGTGCCTCGCCATTATCCTCGCAATGATGGATTATCAGCTGAGCCACAGTGACAACTGCCCCAAAGAATCTGTTTGTTGAAGCCCGCCACAGATGTCCTGCTATGCTGGTTGTAGCAGCTCGTTACCCAGAGAGAGAGCTAGAACGAGTACTGTCCCCTGCCCAGCGGGAGTTCGGAAGTAACTGTGGTAAAGGGCAGCCTCACTTTCCCACATTCATGATGATATCAGAAAATGCCATAGCTGGATGCAGTTTATTGTCATACCCAGGACAAACCTTAGAAAAACAAAAGTGTTGGTAAATCGGAAGGAGAAGTGTCTTCAAGTCTGAAGAGAGTAATGGCAAACTCTGTGTTCTGTGTACAAAATACGGGAAATGGGTCCATGGCACATGGGAACCAAGCAAGAGATTATTTATGAAAAGTGTGAGAAGAGATTTCTTCATCGAAATGGTGGAATCGGATGAGAACTTATATTATGAAATGGAGACCTTAACAGGAAAAGGATGAATGCAAGTGGAAGATGTGAGGTAGCTAGAACAAGATATAGCTGGGTAAAATTTAGAAAGGTTTTCCTTGAAGATGAAAGAAAGGGTATATCGGAGCATGCGCCGAAAAAGCAATTGACCAACAGGCAATGGCAAGTGGATACTCATACAGTGGTATGAGCAGGTTTTGAGAAAGACTGGTGATCATGTTTTGGTAAAAGTGTAGAATAGTTAATACAAGAAAGAGTGAACATCAAAGAAGAAATGAAAAAAGATGGTGGTCCTCAAGAAAGGAAGGAGGTCCCTAATGAAAGTGAAAACAATTGCAGTTAATATGAAAGTCAGTATTCTGCGCACATAGATGTATTTGAAAGATAGTATTAAAAAATTTACCTATATATTAACATTAACACATACCTGCTTCTTGTTTAATTTGAGCTATTTTATTAGGTGATAAACCAATTCCACAAGCAACTAATTCCCACACAGCTGCTATAATGTTAACAAACTTTCCTTTCATATCATCATCATATTCTTGCAGTGGTTCAAACTCTGGAAAGGTATCACATGACAACGAAATACGCTTTTCTTCGGGAAACCCATCAATTTCTAATACATCATTTAACCATATTGCTTCCTGTTGTTTACTTATGTGTGAAAACAACAGAGCAGCACAAGCTTTGCCTTCCTCAGTAGCAACAGAAGATGATTCTACAGCCAAAAAAATTGAAGACAAAATCATTGGATGGTAATTCATCAGGAATCCATCTTTGCTACAATAATGCATATGAACTTATTCTATCAATAGAGTTGATAAAATTGGAAAAGGGCTACTGAAGAACAAAAATGTAACTTGATAACATAAAAAACTTGAAGCAAATGATTGTAATTTACCTTGTACATGTACATTTCTGCCATCAACATCTTGCTTTTGGTAAGTAGTAGATTGTGTACATACATACTGTTCTTGGTAGGCAGTAGGCCTGTGTGTTGCCTGATTGATTGAATTATCACCTTGACTATTTCCTATTTTAAAACATAATTTTTTACAAATTGTGAACAAATTAAGGGCAAAGTATAACTACCTCGCAGATTTACATTGTTTCCATCCACATACTGTTCTTGGTAGGCAGTAGGCCTGTGTGTTGCCTGATTGATTGAATTATCACCTTGACTATTTCCTATTTTAAAACATAAATTTTCACAAATTGTGAACAAATTAAGGGCAAAGTATAACTACCTCGCAGATTTACATTGTTTCCATCCACATACTGTTCTTGGTAGGCAGTAGGCCTGTGTGTTGCCTGATTAATACTCGCAAAATCAGATAATCATTACACATAACAAAACTGTACACAAAGATCTTTAGGTTGTACATCGAAGGATGGATCTCCATATTCTACAAAACACAACCAATAGTAAAATTATGAAAAATTAATAATTGATAGCGATGAGACTTTATTTTAAATAGTCCTTCATACAGCTTTTGCCAAGATTTTTGCTGCATCATTTCGATTTAACTGTTCTAGAATGCTGATCAGCTTTGAAACCTTCAAGTCAGGATCAATAGCTCGAATCAATTGCAACAATTTCCGAGTGGGACTGTAGCTGTACCTTTTATGAATAACATTGCGCATAAGGTTACACTCATCCTGCGAAAATCCAAACAATCCACCAATATCACATGCAGAGCATTGCCCAAGGTAACCTGCGTCTAACGTTTTTTCAAGTTGTTGTAATGTTGAAAAGTCAATATCAATAATCAATTGTTGGGGATCAATTCCAACCAGCAATTTCTTAACATCAAGTCGTTCTGCTTTACCACATTTCTCCTGAAGCTCATTTACTGTCGGGTAAATACCTTTCTGTTGTAACAATTGAAACAACCTTTCTGCAGGACTACCTCCACCAGCTTCATGCAGTTGGAGATTCGTCACATCCAATCGAAAGTGCTTGTCTTTACAAAATAGGGAACGTCCAAGATCCACATAACCCCGACTACCATCCAACAAATTAGCTAGTCCTGATATTTGACTTTCTCGCAATTGAGATACAGTTAACGGAAGACGCGATACTAAAAGAAACCAAAGAAGCTTGCATAACAATAAACTTTGAAAGATGTTTGAAAAATACCAGTAAAATAAATTTTTATTTACTTTTTCAATCCACAATTTGTAACAAAAACAACAATGTAGTTATCAATAATTGAGCAACATTGTTTTTTTTTACGTTGTTGTTCTTGAACCACTTTGAAATAGATTAAGAGAAGAAATTTTCGCGATTTTGGCCCCAAATCGCGAAATTAAATTCTGCGAAACTTAATGAAAATGCCTTATCCGCGAATAAATCAGCAAAGTTCAATTTTTCTCTCGTCTTTTTAGTGTCACTTAACATGCAATTAAAAATATAAGAAAATGCTGCACTAAATATTCCCCTAAACTCTGCCCACCGCGAAATTCAGATATATTACCTCATCCGCAAAATTCGCAGTTTTTAGACCTGTCAATCGCGAAACTTTCTTCCGCAAAAATTTCTTCCCTTAAGGTAGATTGGAATTGCGAGTAAAGACAAGATTTTCTTATTGGTACCTATATGTTCGCCAAAAACAAGATAGCCTACTACTTTCATCTTTGTCATTCCCAATGTTCTTGTCGCTTTCGTCGTTTTTGTTTAAAAAAAAATTCACACTTACTTTTGTATATATTATTACAAAAATACTACTTTAAAATCGAAAAACAGAAGCTGCCCAAGGAAAGTCATTGATTAGTTGAATTAACTACTACGTATTTTGTTTTAATTTTCAGAATTTCAGATTTTCAAGATGGCGTCTTTGTTTGCAAAAACGCCTTTTAATGCTATTTAAAGGCGATTGATTAACGGTTTTTTAGTAAGAATTCTTTATGATTTTTATTATTTCTTTTACTTTATTTTCAGTTTCAGTCCAAGACTCATCTTCATCTTCAACAATTCCATTTATTCTAAGGTTATTCCCCTCGACCGATCTTCAAGTTCATTAATTTTACTTTCAAGATGTAATACGTTGTGGTTTTGTGTTTCTTCGGAAGATTTTTGCTCCATTATAATAATAATAATAAAAGTTATATTCTTAACATTCAAGAACATTACAAGCTTCAACTCTCGTCGAGATTCCATCGAAGAAAAGGTTTTAAGTTTATTTTCAAAAATCGACGTAAACTTAAAACCGAGTGACATACAAGCCTGTCATCGCATGTATGACAGATCGCGTGTCATTGTGAAATTCCTCAACCGGAAATCATCGACTAGCTTATTGAAATCTCGCCGTAAAAATTTTCAAACACTAAACAAACACTTTTTATATTTTCAAAACCATATCAAACACCTACCTTGAGACTGCCCCCCATCAACTCCTTCATCTTGCTGTTCACAATTTTGTTCTTCAGGCAGTGGATTATTACGGGAAGTTGAAGCTATAAATTAAAAACATGTAACAAGATCAATCAAACAAAAGTATTCAAAAGTTCCACTATTTTCAAGTTCCAAGATTATTATGTCCAACAAAGCTTGTCTATTCTGAGCAACTACCCAGACTAGAAGTGTTCAGTTCAGGGTGGATAGGGAAACGCCCTTCTCAGAAAAGTACCTACGACCCACTGTTCGGCAGCTGAACACCGAGGGCATCACAGCCAGCAAGCTCAACAACATCGAGCACCACTTCTTTTTAGTAAGAATTCTTTATGATTTTCATTTGAGGGAAATGTAAACCAAGATGGCCGCCTAAATCTTACCAATTACGAATTGGCGAAAGGGAAACTGTGTGCATGAAATTTGTGACGTAACAACAACTTTGCAATTTTGTTTATTAAAAATAACTCCCTCATTCGAGGCCATCAAATAATATTTTTCAGCCCTGGTATAATCGTTTCTCTTCTATTATCTATTATTACGTATTTTTCTCTAGCATCTGTAATACAATTCTCCGCAGTTATAACAAACTGATATCCATCAAATCGGAATCGGAAAATTCGCAAACATCAATTCCGCATTCCTACAATTCGAAAACTTTCCTTCAACAGCTTTAAGCCGCAGTGTTATTCCCTGGAAATAATTTAGTTGCATTTGTCATTCACAATGAAATGATGTGGTTCCGTACAAATGACATCCTCAGCAAAAAGATGTTTTCAAGAAAAAGAAAAATTACAAATGAGTGCAATACTATTTCGCGATAACTACTACGTCAATAATCTATATGATATCTTATATAACACGCTTTGAAAGCGTGAACATGAACGTCGTCACAACTCAATGATTTTACGATTACATTATTCTAACATTCGCACGTGTCATATTTTGCACTCTGTTTTTAACCAATAGGAATCCCGGGAATAGTTGCTTTAACCAATCAGAAAAAATATTGAATTTTGCACTCCTTTTTAGCCAAAATGAAAGTAAGGATAGGACAGGCATGGCGAGCCATTAACAAGATGGAGAAAATATGGAGGTCAAACTTGAAAAATCACCTTAAAATAGGTTTCTTCCGTGCTACAGTAGAAAGTGTATTATTATATGGAGCAGAAAGTTGGACATTAACTGGCAAAATGAGTGAACGATTAGATGGTACGTATACCAAAATGCTCAGGGCTGTACTCAGAGTATCCTGGAAAAACCATAAAACGAATAAAGACCTCTATGGTAAACTGATGAAGGTTACAGACTCACTACGTGTTAGAAGATTGAGGTTCATCGGACATTGCTGGAGAAGCAAAGATGAGTTGATAAACAAAGTAATCACTTGGGAACCGAAACACGGAAAGAGAAAGGCCAGTAGCAACATACCTTGATCAGCTTAGAAGGGATACAGGGATGAGCAAAAGAGATCTGCAGAAGACTATGCAAGACAGAGATGAATGGAGAAAGCTAGTTGCCGATGTTCGAGCTCGCTCGAAATAAGTCAAGTTTTAGCCAATCAAGAAAAAAATATTGAGTTTTGCATTCCGAAATATATATTATCTCGTGATTGGCCAATCACGTTACAGATATTCACGCAACCTATTGATAAGTAGTAGTTATCGCAAGATACGAGAAAAATATGGCGAATATTTTTTCAAGTTTTTTATGTTTTTCAAACTATTTAACGAGCTTTAACGAGCTTTTTTCTTTTTTGTAAATAAATGAACATAAAAAAATCCCAAAGTTGCAACCAATTGTGTTTTAATACACAAGGAAGATGTTTAAAAAGATATAGCTTCTTCACATTCTGTTTTAAGCAACTTATTGTTGTTTTAAACGATAAATTTACATTTTAACGGCCAATCTGTGAATCATGAAAGCAAACAGATCAGGAGAAACGGTTTATTTTTATAATAAAAACGAACAATTATTGAGCAATCGCAGCAAAATTCAATATATGCTGAGATGCATATTGTAGACATATTTTGAGCCTGCCACAAGGAAGGATTCACTTAAGCATAATGAGCCTGAGGTCAAAACACACTTTATTCAAGAAGTTAATTTGAATATACAGGTTATCCACACCATGTTTATGTACAACCACGTAAAGTAAGCTGCCAACGTTACGCTCTGTACAAAACGCGATGAGTGCGATTTACACAGGTCTTATTTAGCTAGTTATATAAACACTAATATTGGAAAAAACACGGCAAAATAGGTTAATTATTATTTTCAGAATTGATTTATTATGAGCTGAGCATGCAAGTAAGAGATACTAACAGAATTGATATATAATACATCAAATTGTCAGATTACATGAAGAATTTTGATATTATAACAAATTATTCAGAAAAGTAAACACAACACAGGTATAAAAAGAGCACAAAAGTACATATATATATATATTAATACCCATCTATAACAACAATTTAAAACAACCAGATACACATAATGTAAAATACCCTAACAAACCAAAAAATAGGAAAGTCATGTGTCATATTACCATAATAAATACGAATCTAAAGCAACAGAAAAATTTGTAGAAAAATGTTACAATCAACAAACCAAAAAATAAGACAGTCATGTTTCATCATCATCAACATCCTACCACTGTGGGCATTATTCAATAGGAATGAATAATATGCAGGCTTAATTAAACAACACATAAAAGATAATGTAAAAATGCATGGCAATCAAAATTATACAACATAAAAAAAGTGCGTAAAATTATAAAGGATAAAATTTAATCAGTTTCAACAAATTCTTTGTAATATGATAATAATGATTGATGATAAATAATTCAAATAATGAGAAATAAAATCCTTCTTAAAATAAAATAAGTGCTGAAAAAAAAAAAGAAAGCTGAAGGTTTAATTAAGTATGATTTTTGCAGTTCGATGAAGACCACATTTTTTACAATAATCAGCCAGTTCTCGATCGGTCATGTCCGGTTTCCTTTGTCGCATCTTTTGGAGAAGTTTTTCGCCAGGAGAGTAACTATTTTCTGAACGTATTGAAGTTTCAAATGATGAAATTTCATCTTGATTAAAGCCAAAAGAATTAGCAATATCTTTCCAATCATTGTGCCCGGGTGCATTGCCTGCAATTTTATTTGCTAGTTCTTCTAATTCAAACCAATCAAGATCACGTAATTGTTTAGTTGAGTCGAGTTTCAGGTTCTCAAAATAAGTTTTAACATCGTCCCTTTTAATGCCTTTCGCCTCATATGTTTCAATGAAATTTTTAATGGTAATCTTATAAAACTTCTGTAAAAGCTTTTGTAAGAACATTAGTGCAGGGTTTCCACCGCCAGCATAATGTCTACTCAGGCTTTCTATGTCAGAATCTTCTGGAAAGACTTTCATTGCAAGTTTACGCCACAAGCAATCAGTGTTAAGTAGGTCTGCAATTTGTTTGTTCTTTTCGTAGGAGAATTCCGTAACTTTAGATGAACCTAGAATGACATTTATTCTTTAGTTGTTTAAGATCAATTCATTGATTATGAAGATAGACAGACAAACCCTTAAACACAAAACAGGTGCTGAAGATTTCATCATAAAAACAAACAGCATAAAGAGCACAAACTTGAATATTTTATTTTGTTAATGAGTTTCTCAGTTAACCCAAAGCCTCTTGCTAGTTCCTCCCAAACAGGGTATAGTATTTCAACGACATCATCAATCGGAAATGTGTTTATAGGTTCCAATGTGTTTGGAAATTTATTTTCTAAGGCTTTCTTTATGGCTGTGCTGAACTCTTTTTCTAAGATCGCACTCAAAAGCAAATCACGATCATCTTCCAAAATAGCATTTAAACCTTTACGACAACATTCCTTCCGATCATCGACAGCTACAATAAGAGCTAAAATGACATTTTCAAACAAAGATCTGTTTATATTGTAAATATTGATCGCTGGAGATATAGAGACAAATCCTGGCCCCGCGCATGATATCTACAGAAGAGAGCTACCTGATTTAATGAATGGTAAAGGAATTCACATATGCCATCAAAACATGAGAGGACTTTTCTCAAACTTTGATGGATTGTACGTGCTTGTTACTTCAACAAAAAAGATAGATGTTATAACTTTATCAGAAACACATCTAACTCCAGACGAAGTAAACATAGCCAAGCAAGCAGGGAATGGGTGGTGGCGTAGCAATGTACATAAAGGAAAATGTCAACTGGAAAAGGCGGACAGATTTGGAACAAGAAAATACAAAAATCATTGCTATAGAAATTGTTTTAAAAAACTCGCGCAACTTTATTGTCACAGTTTTTTACATACCGCCAGAAACCGCAAAATATCATCAAAATACTTTTAATGACAGTTTCAATGAGATCCTAATTAACAGTACAACTGGGAACAAAGAAGTAATCTCACTTGGGGATTTCAATGTGAATTTTATGAAAGCGACTGATGGAAAAGTGTTTAAATCAATCTAATGGACTTTCACAAATGATCAAAAAGCCTACAAGAATTACTGACTCAACGAGAACATTAATTGACGTCATAATGACCAATTTTCCGTCAAATATCTCTGCTGCAGAAGTCGTATCAACGTCAATTAGTGATCACGACATGGTTATTTGTACTCGTAAATTAAAGAACAAGAAGTACTCCCCAAAGGTAAGTAAAAGCAGAAATTTTAAAAATTATCCACCTGAATCTATGCGAGTGGGTATAACAATATTGACTGGGAACCGTTGTATCGAATGACGAATGTAAACATAGCAGTGGATTCTTTTAACGAGTCAGTGACAACAGTTTTCAATCGCCATGCACCAATTGTAGAGAGGAGGTTAAAAGGAAAGCCATGTCCCTGGTTGACACACAACACAAAACAACTTATGAACAGGAGGGATCAAATACACCGTAGAGCAAAAAAGTATAATATTCCAGAGGATTGGCGACTTTATAAAAGATTACGTAATAGTGTAAACAACCAGATGAAATGAAACAAAGCAATCACGCACCATCACGATCTATTAGAGGACAACAAACTCAACCCGACTAAGTTTTGGAGCATTATAAAGAAATTATTTCCTTCTAATTTTCGTCAAACCCCAACAACTGGGAACAGAAGACGTTAAACCGTGCAGTAAGTAAGTAAGTAAGTAAAGCTAGTATGCCGAAATCTTCAATAAATACAGATGCAGACAACCAAACAAAAGCTAATGTCTTTTGTAATTACTTTACAAACATTGTCAAATCATGGAAGGAAAAAGCAATGCCATTAGTAGACTTCACTTGAAAAACAATAAGCTTCATCCCGATCAGAACAGTTAGAAAATGTAAATTTCAATCTTTATCGAGAAGCAGATAAAGAAGTTCCAGAGAAAAATGGCAACTGGTGACGAGCTACCAACTTCGCTACTAGCACTGTGCATCTGTAATTAGCCAACTTAATGCCACATCATAAACATGTCCGTAAATACAGGAACTGTTCCATTCATTTGGAAAACTGCAAAGATTACCCCCGTATTTAAATCAGGTGATCCAGAAAGAGCTGAAAATTACTGACCAATCTCTGTATTACCGGCACTGTCAAAAATTCTTGAACAAGCTGTGCATAGTCAACTAATTGCACATTTGGAAAATAGCAAACTGTTGTCAGACGTGCAGTTTGGTTATAGGAGCAAAAGATCAACATCTTCTGCAACTACCATCTTTGTTGCCATTCACCGAGAAATGGACAACGGGAAGCTTACAGGCGCTGTCTTTTTAGACTTGTCTAAAGCTTTCGATACGATCAACCATGCTGTCCTAATTGAAAAGATCCAGTGTTATGGTGTTTATGGCAAAAAATTGGTTTGGTTCATAGATTATCTATTCCAACGGGGACAGAGTGTTTCTATAAAAAACACTTCTTCAACACTGAAACCTATATTCAATGGAGTACCACAGGGGTCCATACTCAGGCCCTTATTATTTATACTATTTTTCAACGATTTCCCGGACATACTGCAGAAATGTAGTGTTATACAATATGCTGACGACACTGTGATATACTTTGCACATCAAGATAAACCTACCACCTAAACACCTTGACAGAAGAACTGAACAACATTGCTAGATATCTTAACGAAAACGAACTGATAATCAACCTTAAAAAAGATAAAACTGAGGTGATGATTCTGGGAACTGCAAAGAGACTTGGAAAGGAGGATAGAGAAGATCTTTGTGTTAAATACAGAGATACAGCCATCACTAGAGTAACAACTTACAAATACCTCGGAGTGCTTATTGAATCTACTTTGAATTTTCAAGAACATTTCCAGAAATCATACAAAAGAGCAAGTTCACGACTTAGACTCTTGGAACACATTCACTTGAATCTTACTCCAACCGCAAGACGTATGATTTATCAAATGATGATATTACCACTGTTAACATATAGTGCAGTCGTAAACCTTGACCTTTCTACAACTAATATTCACCTATTGGGTTCAATTTCGAGAAGAGCAGAACTTATCATCAACAATGGTGGGCGGGTTAACAACATAACAACAATAATGAAATGAAAAAGCAATCATGCAAATTTGTTCCAAAATGTCTTGATGGAGCAGTTTGCAATAATTTTGATAATTATTTT